>VSMD01069208.1:0-45342 GCA_008750895.1 Mirza zaza
GCTTGCCAGTATCGTGTTCCCGCCGGCAGTGGATGGCAACCCCAGTGGCTGCACAGCCTCACCTGAACTGGTATTGTCGCCATCGCTTATTCTTTCTTCTTATCAGAGCTATTCCCGTAGGTGTCAGGGGCACCGCTGAGTACTGAGCTGGTTACGATGCCGTTTTTCAGGGCAGGAAAGCTGAGACCCAGAGGCGTATCTGGATCCCCTCGAGACAGGGCTGGCCTGCGTCTGGGTGCGTGGGGTCTAACCCGAAGCAGAGCCTCCCCTGGGCAGCGTAGCGAGGGAGTCTGCCCCAGGGGGGACAAGGTCACTGCAGGGGACTGGGTCCAGCAGCTCGTCTCTTCCCTGCCCTGAGCGTTTCTCAGCACAGTCATTTCTTTATGACCCGTTCGTCTCCTTTGGCCGTCTGGAAGTCCCCGGAGGGGCTGTGCCTTAGTCGTCTCTGTGTTTCCAGGCCTGAGAAGAACTCAACAAAAGTTCATTAAATGAGTAACTTGCTGAAAGGCTGAGTCCTGCTACCATCCCTGGATTCCCACAGCCTCTCTGGGCTGCTCCTTTCCTCCCCTAGAGAGGGCATATTGGGGGTACAGCTCTTCCAGCAGGGCCCCAAAGGAAGCCCACCCTGCTCCACCCCAGCCCCAGGTCCTGCCCCCCAAAGGACTGAAGTCTCTGAGCCAGGCGCACCTTGACCCCCTGGTCTGTGGGCCGGTCCCCTCCTTGCTGCCCGGCTCACACCATGCAAGAAGTCAGGTCTGGGAAACGTGGCACCGTCCCCTGATTCCTCCCAGTGTCTAACTCACGGGCTCACGTGGCATTGCTGGCGTGGACAACTCTCTCTGGGAACACAGCTGGACGCGAAATATAAAAGGGGAGGCTATTTCCAGTCGGGTCTATTTCTAGTTCTTTTCTTCCTGAATTTGCAGCCACTTAACCTCTCTGAGCAGCACTTTCTTCGTCTGCAAGAATGGGCATAAGAAGCATCTCTGCTTCTAAAGACTGTGGCAGAGATGCTGGAAAATAGCGCCATCAGTCGCTCAGCAGGGGAGCCCCACAAGAAGCGCTCGGTGGGGTGTCGGGTGCGGTCAGGGCCCGAGGTCCTTTCCTCCAGAAGCCCTTGCTTCCTCCATGAGATGCTGGTGAGTCAGTCTCGGCGAGGCCGGCCCAGAGTCCAGTGGAGGAGGCCGTGTGTTCCCTTCAAATTTGCCTGTGAAGCAGAGTCAGGAGCACGGCCTGTGTGGCCAGCGTGGGCGTGCTGCGTGAGTGGGGACAGGCAGCCGCCAGACAACGTGCAGTGAGATAGACCCTGCTGGACATCTGTCTCCTCCCCCAGCCCGCAGTCTTGGGAGGGCGACTGTTGCCGCCCCTTCCCCAGGAGACGGCTCTGACCGTCCTGACGAGGGAGGTGCTCTCGGCCAGGACGGAGGCCAGCGCTCAGGGCAGCCCACGTCAGGGTCACCCAGCCCAAATGCCAGTCGTGCCGTGGCTGAGAGCTCTGCTCTTGGCTGGGGCCCCGGGAAGTTCCCAGTGCTGAGCACAGGGCCCAAAATGCAGTGAACACGCGACAAGTAATACTAGGATGGATGCATTTGCAAAGAGATGCATTTATATCCACGAATAAGTCAAATCTGGAAGAGAACACTCCTCCGTGCACCGGCGGCATGGTGGGCTTAGCGACAGTTCTCATTTTCCCTTTGGCTTATCTGTGTTTTTTAAAAAAATTCTCTCCATGGATTTGGGTTGCTTATATAATAAAATCTTTATTTAAAGGAAGAAAACTCAGAATAACAGGAAGGCATACAATTGTGAACTGAATATATATACTAATTAAATTCATTCATTCCCTTAACCAGTATTTATTGATCTCCTGCTGTGTACCAGGCTCAGTTCTAGGCACTGAGGACACAGTAGTGGAAAAGAGAAAACAGAAAAAAGTTGCCCTCTTTGAGCTCAGGTCCTAGCAGAAGGAGACGACGAAGCACTGAACAAGTGCGGACATGATATTTATAACTCGACAGGACTATCTGGCGGTGACAAGGGTGTGAGGCAAACTGACACAGGCTCTGGCAGTGAGAGCAAGAGACAGGGCAGGGCTGGTTAGCTGATCAGAGGGGTCTCTCTGAGGAGGCGACATTTGAGCAGGAGTCTGAACGGAGCTGGGGAGCAGGACATGATAAATGGACCAAGTGTGGATGTCACGTGTGTTGAAGCAAAGACGTGACCACCTTCTCAGGAAGGTGTCCGTCAAGCTTTGAGAAATGGCAGAAATTCTTATTTTGGAAATGCAATCCATCAAGACGTTCCCTCTGACACATCTGAGAAGAGGCTGAGGGTGTGTTTCTAAGCAGTGCCCCCCAGAGAAGGAGCCAGAAGGATGCACAGGAGTTTAAAGACGGGACCCTCAAGGACAGAAGAGAAGAGTCTCTCGAGGAACCTCAGAGGTTCCCTCCTGGGGAAGGCAGCCTAGGGTCCAAATCCTGCCACTTCCCAGCTGCGTGACCTTGGGCAAGTTGCTTAAACTCTCTGTCTCAGTTTGGGGATCTGCAAAATGTCGAGAATAACTTCTGTGACAGTGGTGGGCACTCAGACGAGATGAGGCACGGAAGGCTCCTGGCAGAGGCCTGGCACGTCAGAGTGCCGACAGGGCGCTCCTCCCTCCTCCTCTCCTCTGCTTCCTGCACCCTCCTCTCGTGCCTGCTGGTGACTTGGGGTGAGGGCCGCAGGTCGCAGGTAGGGGAAATGGAGCCTCCAATACCACTCTTCAGTAATAGAAAATGAGGACATAAATGGGCCAAAGGGATGACATCATGGTTCTGATCAGAAGCAAACAAACATCACTATTTATCTTCTCTAAAAATATCTTTGCCTAATGAAAGTGGCCGCTGAGGGAGCACTGCAGCAGGGAGCAGCTGGGCAAGGCACAGGCGGGCAGCGTGTGCAGCTATGTGTTGGGCACCTGCCGCTGACTACGAGAGGGGCAATGCCCCAGGGGCTTGAGTGAGGGCAGGGAGAGTCTGAGTTCTCATGTAGCTGACATACTAGCAGCAGAACAGAGTGTCAACACGCGCACAAATAGACAAGTTTGTGAGGCCATCGCAAGAGAGAGCATGTAGTAGAAAGTGACGAGAGATGGCACTAGGCAAGGAAGTGGGGAGGCTCCATGAGGGGGCACTGGAGCTGAGCTCGGAGTCATGGGGAGGTGGACACACCCCTGGGGAAAACATGCTCCAGGTAGAGGGAACGGCAAGTGCCAAGGCCCCGAGGCAGGAGCAAACTTGCATTTTGGCGAGACAGAAAGAAGATGGGCATAGAGCGCGGTTGGGGAGGGTGGGCAGGGGCTGGACCATGCAGGGCCTCACAGGCTAGAGAATGGAGCTCGTGTTGGATTCTAATTAAAGTGCAAGCTGCTGGAGCGTTCCATCAGAGGAGTGGCATGATCTGACCTGTGCTTGGAGAGACCTGTCTGGCTGCTCTGTGGGACTGGCCCACTGGTGCCAGCGCAAGAGTGCTGCAGACATGCAGGGGGGGTGTGGCAGCCTGGACCTGGGGGTGGCGGGGGTGGGAGGGGTCGGATCCTGACTCTGTTTGGAGATAGCACCAGCAGGACTTGCCGATGGGTCAGATGCAAGGGGTGAGGGAGCGAGGGGTCCTCGAGGATGGCTTCCGGGGCTTCGACTGAGCAAAGGAGAGATGGTGGCCATTGGCCAGGGTGAGACACCCAGGGCAGGAGAAGGTTTGGCGGGGTGAACTCGTGCCGTGCTTGGGCTGCCTGTTCGATACCCCAGCCATGGCACCAAGCAGGAGGGAGGATATTCGTGCCGGGACAGGGATAGGTGCTGGAGAGGGATGGAATGGAAAGTTAGAGCCTTAGGATTGCCCAGAGTGGAAAGTAAAGTGGGCGGGAGGATACTCTGTGATATTCATGAGCAAAATGTGCCTTTCTCTTTGGAGAGAGGGGCCAGCTCAGCTCTGCACAGCCATCTGGTGCCGCGGCCTGTGCCTCTCGGGCGCGTGCAGGTGGCTGCGGGGTGTGCAAGCGTGTCGGCGGATGTTAAGAGGCACCTGCAGAGATCCAGGTGTCACTTGCAGAGCCTCCAAGATTGTGTCCGGGCACCTGTGGGCTGTGTCCCACCTGCAGAAGGGGAACAAGAAAGGTCTGGAGGCAAAACCCTCTCTGAATTCAAACCACGCAGCCCCAGAGATGAGCTGGACAAGGATGCTCCTCCCGCCTTGCGGGGCGCCGGGCTCTGCCACCGGAAACGCCTGCGTGGCCCCGTGCCTTGCTGTCCTCCTGTCCCCGTGCCCCCAAGCCTGCGTGGGCCTCCTCCCTCTGCATATCTTGCCCCTCCGAGCTTTCCTGTGGCCTCTGCCCCCCCACCCCTCCTCCACCTGGCCAGCCCAGGTTCTGCCTCAGGTATACACTGAACGCTCACTTCCTAGCAAGCTTCTTTGGCCTCCCAGCTGCCATCCGGCCAGATTACCCTGGCTGGGGCAGTGGCCGGGTCTGCCTCATTTGCTGTGATGTTCCCGGGCCCAGCAAGCAGCAGGCACTCGGCCAGGGACTGCTGACTTGAACTCCCCGAGGAGCTGTGGGCAGGGCCCCGGGCGAGCGCCTGGTTGCGTTCCAGCGCGTGCTGAGTCGCTGGGCTGTTGCTAACGACTGAAGGCCGTGTGCGCGTAGCTCCCGCCCAGCCCCGGGACGAGAGGCTGCTCCTGCGTCCGTGTCGCCCTTGGGCGGGAAAGCGCGCATGATGCAGAGCTGAGCACCCAGGTTGGGCTGAACACCACCAGACACGAGTCCTGCATGTCCCGCCGCGCCCTCGGGCCTCACTCCCCACATCTGTAAATCGGGAATCATTAATTCCCTCACAAAGGGCGTTATATGAGATCACATTTGCGAAGCTGCCGACGTCTTTCATAAAGTATATTCTAGACAACTTGCATCGGTCATAGCCGGCCGCCTGAAACGGTAAACGCCAGGATGGAACACGCAGGCAGGGCGAGAGCCCGAGGTCACACCCTCTCTCGTGGCGAGGGGCCGCGGGCTGGGGACGGGGCTTCGTGGAGGAGTGGCGTCTGCTTCCTGAGGCGCTCTCTGGCCGCCCTGGGGAGAGCGCAGCAGCCACGGCGCTCTGCTGGCAGCGGAGGAAGCGCTGGAAGACGCAACTGCTGGCGGGCGGGCTCTCTTCCACCCGCTGGCCCTTCAACAGCTGGACATCCATGTTCGCTGCGACTCCTAGCACTGATCCAAACACAGCCCTTCCCAGCCAAGGACTTCTAGGTGGCGGGGCCAAGGCCTCGCCGGGCTCCTCGCAAGGGCTTCAAGACGCTGCACAGCATGAACCACGCCAGGCGCTCCGGCGGCCTGACAGTGGAGAGATTGTCGTGAGAAGAAATGCACCAGAGCCACCTGAGAGGGGAAGAATGTAGGAAACATGCGCTTGGTTTGAAAACACACAAACTTGCTAGAGATTGAGGGCCTGTTGCAGACACTGAAGCTAAGCTGGTTTTCATGACTAGTCATTAAACATTTATTAAGTACCTACTGTGTACCAGGCACACTGCCAGGGCAGAACCACCAGGGTGAGCAATCCGTTAATGCAGTGTGCGTGGCGCCAGCTGGTTCCCCTTGGCAACTTGTGCGGTGTGGCCGGCCCTTTCTCCACTGCCTCCCGGGCGGTCTCCTTGCAGCCCCTGCCTCGGCCTCCCTGTCCCTCTCTCAGCTCACCGGGCTCGGCCCCCTCTGGGACTTGGCATTTGCTGTTCCCTCTGCCTTTGACACCCTTCCCTGATCTCAACAGGACGGCTCTTCCTACTCATTCCATTCTCGGGTCAAATATCACTTCCTCCGAGAGGCTGCCCTGCCCACCCAAAGACCGTCTCCCCGAGCACAGACGCAGGAGCCCCTCTGCCCCGCTTTGCTATTTTGTTTTCTCCGAAGCACGTGCAACTCTCTGCAGTGGTCTCGGTGGCTGCTTTGCTCATCTCCACGTCCGAGGTGTGTCTCCTCCTGGGACTGCAGCCCTGGAGGCCCTGCCCATGCCCGCCCTGAGCTCGCAGTGCAGGTGCGTCGCAGGTGTCCTTGTATGCTGTGGAGAGAAGGACGGTGCGAATCTGCCCCGAGGACCCCAGCCCAGAGAGGAGCGGACCGACCGAGGACTGTCAACTCGCGGGTTGAACCGATGACCAGCAAAGTCTCTCTCCAGCTCTGAGCCGCGGACAGACGCCCGCAGCAGCCCCGCTCTGGCCGATAGCCCTGAAGCGCAGGCCCCGAGAAAACAACAACCCCAAAGGTAAGGATTTCTCCCCGGACCTGGTTGCCACACAGCGCTGCTTTGGAACAGGGGAGGTATTTTTAAATGTTCTTGCAAGTGCCAAAGTACGTCTTGTTAAAAATAAGGTTTGTGTTCATTGAAATGCCGTTCAGGTCCACCACTCCGCTACGGCGTCTAAATCAACCACAGCGTGCACCCGGCGCGTTCCGAACAGAGAGTGAATCCTTGGGGCAAAAGAGTTGCGAGCTGCGATTTGCTGAAGTTGGGTCTTGCTTGCGTTCTGTATTTACCTGCCAAACCTTTCTCGAGCGCTCACGCTGTGCGGGGCGCGTTCCATGTGCTGGGCAAGTACCAGTGCCTTCAGCCCACGCGCGAGCCCGCCGCACTCCCCATTTCACAGCTGAGGAGATCAAGGCGCCAAGAGTTAAGCCGCTTGTGCCCTTAGGGGAGTTTTTGCAAACATTTTGGCCGCAAGGAAGAGCTGGCTTATAACCCACCCTGCCAAAAGCTGCCCACTTCGCTGATGTCCTTTCCAGGGAACTCGGCTCCTTGCAGTGCCCAGTGAGGAGCCTGCAGCACCGCCGTCTCCTCCGGCCTGTGCACTGGCAGCCTGCTGGGCCTGCGGGTGAGTCGCCCACAGACATCACTTTCAGAATGTCCTTCTGTGGTTCCCGGCTTTGGGCCAACGCTCCTGGCTGTCCGGTGTCCCTGCCCAGCGTCCCAGTTGTCTGGCTCAGCCTCTGGGTTCCCTTCCTGGGTTCTTCCAGCTCTCTTCTCACCCTCCCCCAGCCCCGTCGACTGAATCTCTTCTCCCTGAATGACTCAGCTCCGATTCCGCCTCTTCCCAGAGCCTTTCAGGCTCCTCTGGCCCCATTTGCCCTCATCTTCAGAACTTCTCTTGTATTTGTGGACTCTACTTTCAGTGTGCAAGCTTGTCTCGTTCTGTTTGCAGTTAGAGTCTGACTCCGAATACAGGGACATGGTATTGGTGGATCCAAACCCTGGCTCTGTTGCCTATTGGTTGCATGACCTTGGGCAGGTCCCATCATCTCTGAGCCTCAGTTTACACATCTGTTAAACAGGCCTAACAGTGGTTCCTAAGCTCCTGTAGGGTTGTTGTGAAGATGTAGGAAAATAATACATGTGGGCCGGGTGCAGTGGCTCACGCCTGTAATCCCAGCACTCTGGGAGGCAGAGGCAGGAGGATCGCTTGAGGCCAGGAGTTTGAGACAAGCCTGGACAACATAGCAAGACCTCTGTCTCTACAAAAAATTTAAAAATTAGCCAGGCATGGTGGCATGTGCGTGTAGTCCTACTTACTGGGGAAGCTGGGCCAGGAGGATCGCTTGAGGCCAAGAGTTTGAGGCTGAAGTGAGCTATGATGATACCACTGCAATCTAGCCCAGGTGACAGAGTGAGACCCTGTCTCAAAATAATAATAATGACAATACATGTGAAATCTGGCAGTTTGAACTTGACCTACAACAGAAGTTAGCAATCCTCTGTAAATATCTTGCAGCTTAGATGACTCTTTCAAAACTATTCCACTCTGCTGTTGTATGTGGAAATGACCACGGACATGCGTAAGTGAATATGACTGCATTCAAATATAACTTTATGCATAAAATAAGATAGAAGCCTGATTTGGCCTGCAGACCATAGTTTGTTGACACCTGCTGCAATGTGGAGCAGCCTTTATTATTATTATTTCTGAAGAGCCATAAAAGATCGGAAAAGAGAACGTTCCCACCTCTTTCCCAGGCATGAAAATTTCATGAAGAAGAGCAAGCTATGGCAGCGGGGAGACAGGGAGGGGCGACAGGGACAAGGTGTTGTGGTCGAGATAAGACCCAGCTAAGGAGTCAGGGGGGGTGGGGCAGAAGCAGCTACAGAGCTCCCCTGTAGGGGAGCAGCCGGCCATGTCAGGGGCACCAGGCCAGGCTGACCTTGAACCACACACTCATCCACAAATCACTGCTCCCTCTCGTAGCACGTTCTTACTGAGCACAATGTCATGTGTGCTGACGCCACAAGGGGAGCAAGACACACAGACACCTCTGCCCTCGTAAGAACTTAAGTTGCAATGGAGGAGGGAAACTGAGGCCCAGACGCACTGACTCCCCAGGGGGCACATAGCTGGTAGGCAAAGTAAGCAAGTGTTCTTTGGTTTTAAGGCGTTCCAAGGGTGCTGCTGCTATACTGGGATGAGCACAGGATTTGGGGTCATGCTGAGTTGGACTTGAGTCTCGTTCCCCCACCATCCGGCCCATCACCCTTTGTGAGCCTCAGTTTCCCTGCCTGTAACATGGGGCCTGTGAGTGCATGAGCGTTTTTGTTGCTCCACCCCCTCGTCAACGCTTGGTGCAGTTGGCCACTGTAAGTTTAGCCACTCTGTTGAGTATGTAATGATACCCATTTCATAGAAGGGGAAAGTGAGGCTCAGAGATGCTGAGCCCTTTGCCCTAGATCACATAGCTGCTGAGGACAGAGCAGAGACTTGGATTCTGGATTCTGGGTCTGTGTTGTAGCCACAGTTAAAGTCATGAAGCTCAGGACCGAATCAGAATGTAAGTGACGGTTGTAAATGTTTTCTGAACATGAAGTGGAAGGTTGAAACCACCAGTGGCAGTGTTGGGCCAGGCTGTCAGTCCGTGGACTCCAAGCTCAGTGCTCATCTTTCCATGGCCTGGTGCCTTGGGTCCCTCCAGCATCCCCAGGGAGATCCGGCTCCCCAGTAACCCTGTCCTTCCAGCACAGCTGCCAGGAGCGTCCCCATGAGCCGGCCAGGAAAGGCTGCTCTTTGGAGCCTGGCAGGACACAGGCCACGCCCTGCAGCCCAGGCCCTCTCGGAGTCCCCATCTCAGGCACCCCGCTGTCTCCAAAGGCACCAATGTTCCTCTTAGGAAAACAACCCGTATGAGTCAGGAAATTAGTAAGGACGACAGAACTTTGGGAGACTGCTGCTTGGCCGTGGCCCAGACTCCAGATTCTTCAGACCTGGGTGTCCTGGCTGTGCGCTGGGGACCAAGGCTGGGCAGGGACACGAGCAGTCAGACCTCAGCCCAGCTCTGCAGCTGTCTTGCCAGGGGGTGTCAGGAAGGTCACCTTCTCTGTCTGAGCCCTTGTCGCTGGCCACAGATGGAGAGACTGGGTCAGAAGCGGGAGCCTGGCCCGGTGTCTGGGCTCCCGGGCTCTCTCAGGTCTCCGTGGAACTCAACAACCTGGCTATGTATGTGCCCATGGCCCAGTGCTCCTCAAGTCCTGACATGCATGCGGGTCCAGCCTAGGATCTCGTCAAATGCGAATTCTGGCCCTCTAGGATTGAGGACAAGCCCAAGACCCTGGATTTCTGTCCAGCTCCTAGGTGACATTGATGCTGCCAGTCTGAGGACCACACTTGGGTACAGAGAGTGTAGCCCCAACTCCATCCATGTTTGTCTTTAACTCACAGTGTTTGAAACTTAGGTTTATCCTAACCAGTAACTTAGGTGCACCGCTGGCTTGAAGAACCAGGGACCCTTTTCTGCTAGGCGCACAACAGAGTGGACGGTCACTGCTGGCTCAGAGATGGCCCCTCTCGCCGCCCAGCTCCTCACATGCTCTCGGCCTTTCAACACACTCAGGGCCTCCCTGACATGCGGCCGGGTGTGCCCCAGCCCTGCAGGCCCTGAGGGGCAGCCCGGGAGGCAAGTCAGCCAGCCCCGCTGAGCGGCTGTTCCCACCACACACCCTGCCAGGGACAGGCAAGCCCAAGAACCCTCCCTCATTTTCCCCAGTCTCCCCCAACACCCTTCCCTCCCTGCAAGACCCCCCCAAAGTGCTCCACATCCCCTCCCCAACCCTGCTGAGAGCTGTTTACTTTTCTAATTAACATTGTAAGCTTTGCGGGGCTCCCTACCCTCATGACCCAAATTTAACCTTAACACATCATTCAAAGCAGGTATTATTATTTTTAAATATCTGTTCTCTGTGTCTTACAATATGCATAGAGAAACCTCCAGAATCATTAGAAATTTGAGATGGGGGAAAAGGAAAATAGTATCACCCAAAATGTCCATCAGAGAGAGAAGAGCTGTCTGGACCTTATTAAAGGACAGGATGGAGTGACAGTCAATAGAAGGAATGAGGCCGGGCACGGTGGCACACGCCTGTAGTCCCAGCACTCTGGGAGGCCGAGGTGGGAGGATCGCTTGAGGCAAGGAGTTTGTGGCTGCAGTGAGCTACGGTTGGGCCACTGCACTCTACCCAGGGTGACAGAGAAAGATTCTGTCTCAACAATACCCAAAAGA
The DNA here is from genome assembly GCA_008750895.1 of Mirza zaza. Lineage (NCBI taxonomy): Eukaryota > Metazoa > Chordata > Mammalia > Primates > Cheirogaleidae > Mirza > Mirza zaza. The sequence continues at coordinate 10,565 of VSMD01069208.1, forward strand.
AAAAAAGCAAGCAAAGGTCGCTATGGGGAAAGCCCCTTGCCTGGTTTGCTCCGACAGTGCCAGGCAGAGCCCAGGCGGAGCACAGGCGGGCTCTGCTCTAGGGGACTCACCAGCCCGGGAGAAACACCCTGGCTGCTGCCCTGCGGGGCCTCCCGGGACGCAGTCGCCCAGCAGGGCGCCACCCAGGAACCTTCCCGCCCACAGAGCTCGGTCAGTCTGTGGTCCAGAGCTTCGCACTTACTTGGAAATGGACCTCCCAGCTCAGCAGGCATCCGAGGGAAGCAGAGACCAAGACCAGGAAGCAAGACACCGGGACAAAACAGAGAGCAAGCAGAAAGCAGAAGAAAACTGCCAGGATCACAGTGACGAGGCGCGTGCGAGCCGAGACCCCACGTCCAGGAGACAGGAGGGTACGAGGACCCTCGCAAGAACAGAACACATTGTTGGAAACGTGCTTTTGAAGTGGCAGAACCGAAGGTGTGGACAGGACTTACGGGGGGAGAGAGGCTGCCGTGGCTGCGGGACGGCTGTCTGGGGAAGGGATGGCGGGAGGCCGGGGAGGCTCCAGGTGGCTGGCGCGTGGGCAGCCCGCACAGGAGGAGCAGGGTGAAGGAGGCCAGGCTGGGCTCGTGGTGGATGAGTTGGTTGGAGTGGGCCTCTGGACGTCCCCGCGGACCAGTCTGCGGGCAACAGGGACCTGCCAGCAAAGGACCCAGGGAGAGGACAGCGCCGCTCTCAGAGTCTGGAGCCTGACGCCAGTGCGTCACAGCCACCTCTGCCCAGCCAGGGCTGGTCCCAGTCAAGCGTCTGAGACACTTGCTGACAGTGCAGACTCAGGCTGCCAAGCCGAGACCAGGCGAGGATACTGGGATGTGCGTTTCAACAAAGCTTCCTGGAGTCTGACATACACCCGAGTTTGAGACCTGCTGCTTTCAGGAGCAGGTAGTGGACAAGGACCTAGGGAGGAAACTGAGCAAGCAGTCGGGAGGAGGGGATAGAGGATGCTCTTCCGTGGCAAGCACTGCCAGCCTGGCGCAGAGAAATTATTACTGATTTCGGAATAGCAACAGCTCTTCGGTGTTCAGTAGCAAATTCACTATTCAGGAAGCAATTAACATAGACATTCAATCAATTATTCATTGCATTACTAATGTGTAGAGGTAATCAAATTGGCCTTTTAATATGTATTTTTTCTTTTAATTAACCTTGTCCAAAACTAGAGTAGATTCCATGCAGAAATGTATTTGGCTTAATTTTTAAAAGAAAGGAAAATAGAAACCATTTATCTCATTATCACTGTGTCGAAGGGAAGCTGCAGGCAGGAGCTGCTGATGTGTGCTGGTTGATGTCTTGTCCACATGGTTTGAGACGCACCAGGAGGCCCCAAGTCCCGTCTGCAGGTGCCTGAAATGCCACCATCAGTGATTAGATGGAGCCTGTCCTGTCCCGTCTGTGGGAGACTAGAAAGAGCACTGGACTAAGAGCCCAGAGACACGGCTCCCACTGTTAGGTCTGCCACCAAGTTGCTGAGCCATTGGGTTGCCTCCCTGAGCCTCAGTTTCCCCCAGTGAGGGCGACTGCAGTTATATACTGCCACGAAGTCTTCCAGCTCTTCCATTTTTCTCCATCTCAGGTTGCCTCTGCCATGTCCCTTTCCAGAGTTCACCCTTCCTCGAGGACATGAGCAGGCCCGGGCAGGCCCAGTCCCTTGGGCACGTTCGGCATCACGCTGCGGGCGTCAGAGCACGCGGCGGCACCCCACACCTCCTGCTCTCTGACACTTGCCAACACTCAACAGGCACTTCCTATGTGCCAGCCACATCTGTGTGTCTTTTTAGTTGTGGTAAAATACACATAACATAAAATTCACCATTCTAGCCATTTTAAGTGTTCAGTTGAGTGGCATTAATTACATTCATTTCATCGCGCAGCCCTCACTGCCATCCATCTCCAGGAATTTTCATCTTCCCCAGCAACTGAAATTCTCGCCTAAGGGTTTTATGTGAGTTGTTCTCATTGGATCCTCCCTAGAACTCGAGGAAGTACAGTCTGTGTGTATCCCTGTGGTTTACAACAGGCAGCCATGGCCACGCTGACGCCGTGTAGCAAACGACACGGTTCCCCAACCACACACTAACACAAAACGGGCACATTTTGGCTTGCAAGCCTTGCGTGTGGGCCCGGAGCTGGGGGGCCCAGGCTGGCTCCACCCGCCTCTGAGCGTCCGCCCGGAGCCAGCAAGCTGGCCATGGGATCGCGAGGCCTGGGGCAGGTGGAAGCCCGCAGCACGTCTTGAGGCCTGGCTTCCAGCGAGCACACGTTGTTCTGTTGGACAAGCGAGGCACATGGCCGAACAGAAAGCCAGGGGCAGGGCAGGGGACTCCACTCCTTGAATGGGAGAAGCTGCGAAGTCCCTTAGCAAAAGCCACGAATTCCAGGAAAACTCAAGCATGGGGCCAGTTATACAACCTTCCAGAGCACCATTTTAGAGATGAATAATTCGTACTTTGCAGGGCTGTGTGAAGGCTTATCCAAGATGCCATGGGAAGTCACGCAGGACACTGCTGGGGACCGAGTAGGAGCCCAGTGATGCTCCTCTCCTTTAGGGAAGGGTTCATCCGAGGTGCGTTTAAACAAGGGAGCCCCTGCCGCCGTCACGGTCTGTCTCACAAGCCCACAAGCCCGCTCATGAGCCCGCCCAAAGCCCGGCATTCAGTGCTTCTGGGAGCGGAGCTTGCGTGGCCCAGCTAGCTCATCTGGCTCTTCCCCCTGCCCCTGTCCCTGCTAAGAGCTGTCCCCAGCTCTTAGCAGACTGTTTGCTCCATGCCTGTGTCTACACCTTGCTCATGTGGCTCTCCCTCATGAAAACTGCCCAGCCTTCTGCATCCAGTCCAGAGGCCCCTCCTCCAGGCAGTCCGCCACCAGAGACTGCAGGCAGAGTGCTGACTCCCTTGGCCTCGTTGGTACAGTAGGCTCTCACAGCCCCGGGGCACGAGCCATAAGTCACCTGCCCCAGCCTCTGACTTCCCTGCTGAAGCCTCTGTCCTGCCACCGGGACTTCCTCCTGGCCCCAGGCCAGGTCCTTACCCAGCTCCAACCACCTCGGGGAGCCGGAACCCTGCGGCAACAGCTTTGGCCCTGGGGCACCACCTTGTCTTGGGACTGTTTCCCTTCTTCACTTTATATAACCACAGCATGAGGAAACTTCCAGAACACCTCCCCTTCCCCCATCCTCTGAGTCCAGTGTGGACTCTGAGAGCAACTAAAATGCAGAGAAATTTCTCTCTTTTCATTTGTGGCCTGGGATAGACGAAAAGAATGAAGTAGGCCAACTCGCTGACCCAGAATTTTATATTTAAACCCAGCTTTCCTGGTATGCTTCAGCAATGACAATGAGAATTTACCTTCATCATGCATTGGAGAGCAGGGTCCTTGGGTGGCAGAGCAGACCTCCCTGGGCATGGGAGGGCCTTTCAGACCATGGTCAGGACAGCAGGACGCTGAGGGGCTGAAAAGTCGAGGGGAACACGGGTCTACCCCTGCAGGCGGGAGCCCTTGACCTTCTCCAGTGGAGCTTTGGGCTGGGCCCCAGCGGGGACTGACTTGTACCAGTCCATTGCTCAACACACCGGGGTTGGGGGTCCACTCTCCACCAAGAAGCCAGCCTTTGTGTTTAGATCATTTTGACCAGAGAAAGTGAGGAATCTATCTTCTTAACCCTGCCTTAATCAGAGGGGAAATCAATCGGGATATTTGACAACTGTTTCATTGTTTCAGGCGCAACAAGTTGGACCCGTCACAGCTCCGGTCCAGCCTGCTGGGGAGATATTGGCTTCTTAAAATCACAAACAATAGACCAGGCTGACCTCACAGCTAAGTGAAGTGGGTGGTCACTTTAGTGATGTGAGTTGAGAGGTGCCAGGCAACTCTCCCTGCTGGGAATCTCTCCCACTCACCAAATCGCTGTTGCCTGCAACTCCACCATTAGCACTTTAGTCATCAAATCATAAAATGTCAGGTTGTAATTAGCCTTGGGACCTGTCTAGTTCAATGTCCTCGCTCAAAGTGCTCTTGAAAAATACCTGAACAGCCCTTTATTCTAGAGTGACTCAGTGGCAAAGCCGGGCTCCAGTCTGGGCCTGCGCAGTGGAGGCGGCCGGAGGAGCCAGCGGTGGCATCTGCAGTCCCTGCACGGGAGGCTCCGAGTCGCCAGGCGGCCGCTCTCCAAACACAGGGGCTCGGAGACCAGGCATCTAAAGTGGATGGCAAGAGTCTTGGCGACAGTGTGGTGGGCCAGGCTGGGATTTAAATATTCTTCCATCCACATGGCCCCTGGCTGGCTACCCAACCTCATTTCTGTTTTTCCGCTTCTGGGGCCCGCCTCTTCCCGGTGAGCTCGGAACGTCGATCCTGACACCCCTCGCCCAGACACTCCCAAAGCCTCTGGATGGGGCGGCTCGATGTTTGCCCTTGAACTTACTCACCATCATCATTTAAATACCTTCTTTAGCTTTACCCAGAGGAGTAATATCCATGAAGTCAGAGTTTATTTTCTAGTTACATACTTTCTTCTGGTTCATAAAAATAATCAGTAACTACGGAAACAAGACAAAAAACCCACATTTGTCCAGGTGCCTTCTAGAAGCATCTGCCCCACTCTTTGGGAAAGGAATGGAGTGAGAGAGTTGGCTCTAAGTCCCGTTTCTGCAACTGGCTCGCTGCGGGCCCCGGGCAAGTCACCCTGCCTTCCCAAACTTCTGCTTTGGTTTCCTCACCTGCAAAATAGTGTCCATTCTTCCAGGCAGAGATGTGAGTGAGCAGTGGCTCCAGTGACAACATGTCACCCGATGGCTGCACAGTGTCTAGCATGAATCTGGTGCAGTTGTTTTCCTGACTGTCCTTTTCAGCACTGCGCCTCTTGTGTGGAGCACAGGCTTCGGAAGCACCTAAGGGTTTGGCTCTGGGCTCTGATATTCCCTGGAGTATGAGCTTGAATAACTCATGTCACCCCTCTGAGCCTCAGTTTCCTCACCTGAGAAAAGAGGGCAGTGAGACCACGTCACAGGGTTAACAGAGGCACAGCCGAGATAGGGAAGGGCTCTGCAAATAGCCGTGCTGCAGAGGCTATATTGGCTTGATTGCTTTTTCCAGTTTTCCTACTGGTTTCGGTGGACAGGTTTTTATTTTGCCTGCCTGTCGCTCAAGCAAAAGTCAGGCAGGGAACATGGAAAACTGAGACTATGTGACAACCGCAGCCATGTGTCTGCATTCTGAGCAGTGGAAACCACGCAGGTGGAAAGAGATCATTGTAGGCTTGGAACCAATGGCCAGGGCTGGGACACATTACGGGAATCATCTGAGCAGCTATTCAGGGATGTTGCCTGATCTTATCGGGGAAGTCACGCATGAGTCTCAAGCTGAACAGGAGGCCATGGCTCCCTGAGGCCCTGCTTCCAAAAGGACGTTTCTGAAGCAGTTGGAGCCAAAAATAGCCGGTAGTAGACTGACAGTTCAACAGTCAGAATTGAGGTGTGAGTTGAATTGAGCAAATTCAAATTGAGCAGAATTGAGCAAACCTCCTCCTGAGATCCGGCCATCTGATCCTCGCTCTGGAGCTCAGAAAACTCAGGCTTCTCTGCTAGGCTTCGTGTTCAGGAGGTCTTTCTTTCTTTGAACGTCAAGTGTGTGGGTTTTCACATGATGGGCCACCCAAACCCCAATCCTTTCGGGTGCCTAAAAACTGGAGCTTGCTTTGAAAGCTCCTCCTGGACACATGTGGCTGTGGAGTGCCGGCTGCCAAGGGCGGAAGGCCCCTGCTGGGAGCGGGCGGCTCGGCACACAGAGCCCGGTCCAGCCGAACACCCTGCCCGCCTCCCCGCCCGCCTGGCGGCCGGGCGTGGGAGCCGGCTGCCTCTGCTCTGGCAGCAGCTCCGCACCTGCGGCTGGCAGGGCCTGCGGCACCAGGGACGGGACCAGAGCCTTGGGCCATGCCCGGGCAGGACCAGGCCTGTCTCCTCGCTTCCTCTCAACTGTGTTGAGGGACGGAACCCAGCCCTGGCCTCGAAGGGCCTCTTCATCTTGCCTTCCCCTCACCTGGGGCGCAGGTGTCGTTGTTGAAGCTGGCCAAACAGGAGCTAGCGTCTTAGCCCTTCCCAGGAGACTGTCAGTGCTGCTGCTTCACGCAGTGGGCTCCGTCTTCTCCAGCTCACGGGCAGTTTAACTGCTCATCGGTCCTCACCGTGAACCCAGGAACCAAGGTCACTCGGCCGAGATTCAGTTTCAGGACTGGCAGGGCCACTCACGCTGCAGCATGCGGCCCCAGGCTCCAAAAGGGCAGTTCGTCCTGTGGTGGCTTTGATTAGCTACTGCTAAGCTGAAGTCCCCAGCCTGCCAGACTCTGGCGGAGAGAAGAGCTGGCTCCAGCACAGACACAGCCAGAGGAGGGGCTCGGTCTGTCTGTCTGTCCGCGGGTCTGTACCTGCCCAGAGTGTGGGGAGAGAGTGAGAGCATTCTGGGTTGTCACAACAGCTGGGTGCAAGGACCAAGCGTGTCAGGGCCCTGTGATGCACAGGACAGCCCGTGTGTCACAGACCTATCTGCAGGTGGTGCAGAGTCGAGTATCTCGTTGGATGGTGACGTCGGTGACAGCCTTTTGGTATAATACGTATCTGAGCCCAGAACCCGACTCTATGTCACATCTTGACCCACTGATATAGCCTGGAATTACCAAGAATGAAACTATGAAAGAAATCGATGGAAAACTGTTCATCATTTTGTTCAGATCTTCACCAAGAACTGTCCCCATTTAAAAAACTCAGAACCAGCAGCGTCATCCATGGTGCCTGAGATGCGATGTGACATCCCCGTCTGTGTCAGTAGCTGTCACATTTCCAGTGATTCAATGTATATCTATGAATATATTTATTTAGCCCTCATTTCAAAGTGTCAGCTATAAGGAAAAAGGCTGACAACACTCGGTAGAACACTGTGAAAACATTGTCTTCTCTTCACTCTGAGCTATTCATCCCGAGTAGGACCCAGCGTCTGCCAACCTCATTCTGATTCTAGCTAGTCGCGCCCAGGCACTGTGACGTGGAAATGCACACTGTGTGGTAATAAATGACTTTCTTTTTATTTCTCTTCTATAGTACAGTTGGGGCATCATGCAACTTTTTAAACTTATGTGTATTGGTAGATTATATTATCTGCAAATTTTCTTTGAAGATAGTAAAGGGGGTGTTGGATCCAGTGGGACCCAGAACCACCAGTAAAATGCACAGAAATAGGGACCCTGCCCCGAATTCTGCCCTGCCACCCACTTAGATGGGACTGTGAATTAAGCATGAACATTAGCTCTTACCCCAGTTCTCTAAAGTCATTTATTTCACTTGTTTCCCCACTAGACTAGCAGGTGAAGCGTGGGTATTGCTAGATAGTAGGATGACTGGACACATGGGTGAGTGGGTGGATGGACTAACAGGTGAATGGCCATAGCAGGGGCATAGACAGATGAGTGGGTCAATGGACTAACAGGTGAATGGCCATAGCAGGGGGGTAGACACATGAGTGGGCGGATGGTCTAACAGGTGAATGGCCATAGCAGGGGGATAGACAGATGAGTGGGCGGATGGACTAACAGGTGAATGGCCATAGCAGGGGCATAGACAGATGAGTGGGCGAATGGACTAACAGGTGAATGGCCATAGCAGGGGGATAGAGACACATGAGTGGGCGGATGGACTAACAGGTGAATGGCCATAGCAGGGGGGTAGACAGATGAGTGGGCAGATGGACTAACAGGTGAATGGCCATAGCAGGGGGGTAGACACATGAGTGGGCGGATGGTCTAACAGGTGAATGGCCATAGCAGGGGGATAGACAGATGAGTGGGCGGATGGAGTAACAGGTGAATGGCCATAGCAGGGGGATAGACAGATGAGTGGGCAGATGGAGTAACAGGTGAATGGCCATAGCAGGGGCATAGACAGATGAGTGGATGTTGGCGTGAGTGAATGAGAGGGTGGGCGGACAAATCGGTGCACGGACAGAGAAGTGGCCAACAGATGGACTAATGGATGGGCACAGATAGATACGTGGGGTTGAGTGGACAGATGGGAAGGTGGGTAGGTGGACAGACAGCGGAGTGGGTGGGTAGGTGGAGGGACGGGTTGACGGAGTGCGGGAATGTGAATGATAAGGTGCAGAGGTTTGTTCACTTGCTCAAGGTCACACATCTAGTTAGTAGGATCAGAACCCAAATGCTCTAACTCCAGAGCCCATTCTCTTAATCACTGTTTTGTATTTGCTGAAGTAACTTAGGCAATGATTGGCCGGCGGTAGGCGAAGCCAAGGTTTGAGTGCAGGCCTGGCGGACTCGGCACCACCAGCCGGGTGAGGCCGGGAGGCTTCACGCTGGGCCCATCACCAATGCCGCAGACCCAAGACCTCAGGCAAGGGGCAGCTGTCGGTTTTGTTTCGACCTGACATTCACACCATCGATTCTGAGTTTGGAGAAATAATTCACCCAGCAATGGAGTGGCTGGGTTTGAGGGGACCCAGCCGTCAGGCGGCTGCTGTCCTAGTCTAGGCAACAGACGATGAGTTGCGGAGCCAGAGACGTGGCCAAGGAGGCGGAGAAGCAGTCCAGAGTCAAGAGGCTTTCAGAAGCAGAGTTATAGGACCTGGGGACTCACCTTGTGTGAGAGACGGGAAACAGCAGAAATCGCAGAGGTCGGGGTGGTCCTGGACCCCTCACTCTGCCTTCTTGAGATGTGCTTGCTGCTGCGAGTGTACTGGTTAGGGTGATAAAGGCTAGGCCGCTTAGCAAAGACGCACCCCAGCCCCACCAGGTACTGTGGCTTAACCAAGACAGAAGCATTTTTCTAGAGCAGCAGTGGGCTGCTCCACTTAGCAAAGGAGCTCTACTCCACAAGGTCACTTACCGGCCCAGGTTCCCGGCTTCTGCTGCTTTGTCATCCTTTGGGACGTTGCCTTCACCTGCACGGTTGGAGCTGGGATCCAGGTGCACAACATTCCAGCTGACAGAGACGGGGACCAGGTGGCAGGCATACGTGCCCAAATGTTTGAAGTCAAGGCCTAGAAGTGACACATGTTATTGCCACTCACATTCTGCTTGTATAAGGATTTGGTCCGTGGCTACACCTATCTGCAAGGGAGGCTGGGAAATGTCCTCTGTATGAGTAGCCGTGTGCCCAACCAAACCTGAGCTACTCTGGGAGAAGAGGAGGGGCTGGGAGAACGACAGGAAACCCGTCGCACCTGGGAATTGGTGGGATGCAGAGTTGTCATCAGGACAAAATGAGGTGATGTCCACAGAGGCACATGGCACACACCTGGCATGAAATAGAATGTTGGTAATGGTCTGTCACCCGGGCTAGAGTGCCGTGGCATCAGCCTCACTCACAGCCACTTCAAACTCCAGGCTCAAGGGATCCTCCTGCCTCAGCCTCCCGAGTAGCTGGGACTACAGGCATGCGCCACCATGCCCGGCTAATTTTTCCTATATATTTTTAGTTGGCCAATTAATTTTTTTCTATTTTTAGTAGAGACAGAGTCTCACTCTTGCTCAGGCTGGTCTCAAACTCCTGAGCTCAAGCGATCCTCCTGCCTCGGCCTCCCAGAGCGCTAGGATTACAGGTGTGAGCCACCGCGCCCGGCCACCATTGTTCTTAACAGGTGTGTAAGGGGCATCTGAGGAGTGGCGGGGCGCCCGGTGACTAGGAGTCTGGCCATGAAGTCTGTGGTGAAAGAGGTCAGAGACGTACGGGCAGTTTCAAACGGAAGGTCTTGCGCATCGGCATCTGTGGGGGAAAGGGAGGGGAGGGAACATTTTAGGAGAGGAAGGAGTCGAGGCCAGCCTGGAACCAGGGTTGAGCAGAAGGCAGAAGGATGATGGCAAGGACCACGGCGCCTGTTGGGGAGGAGGACGGGAGGGGCTACTGGCTTCATAGCCACTGGTGGAGCAGACCAAGCTGGAGAATAGAGATGGAGGGGCAGGAGGCCACTCAGGAAAACAGAAACCACTCCAGGTATTTCAGACAGAGGGATTTCACTCCAGGTATTTCAGACTGCCCTTCAACAGTTGCTGAGCCTCTATGAGCTTCAGGTTCCTCTTCTGCAAAATGAGGATGCTAATACTGTCCTTGGAGAATCGCTTGCAGGGACGAAATGCCACGAGCATGGTGAGGTGGAGGAACAGCGGCCTGGCTTACTTCCCGCACTCATTCAGGAGCATGCTGGGCTCCCTAGTGGGGCTGCTTGGGCACAGCAGCCCTGGTCGGGCCCTGTCTGTGGTCAGACTGTCAGCTGATGCAAAGAGAGGAGGATGCAGGTGGGGGAATCCAGGTTCCCAACATCTGGGTGCCCCAGATGCAAGGAAGCCCTGATTCCCTGAGCACATGAGTCAGCCCCAAACCAACATGGCTAACCATGCCATATGTGAGAGTAGGAGGGGTAGCCCTGTCTGACCCTGGCCACTCAGACATTGAGGGTTGGACTGGTCTGTGGTGGCTTGATTGGATTATTGATTTACCAGGAGTTAGCGTGGAAGAGTTGTTAGGACCCTAGCTCTTGGGGTCAGGCAAAACTGGGCTTTATTCCTGATCCAGCCACTGCTGAGCAGTGTGATCCTGCAAAAGTCACTTAACCTCTCTGGTTTTCATTCAGTTTCTTCAACTTTTAATAGTATTAATAGTGTATTTCTCATGGATTGACATGAGAATTAGATGAAATAGTAGATGCAAATTTTTTGACTCAGTGCCTGGCACATAGCCAACACTCAGTGTAAGTTCTTATATCATTACCACTCTATCAATTTTAAAAAAAGAAGAAAAACAGCCGGGCGCAGTGGCTCAAGCCTGTAATCCTAGCTCTCTGGGAGGCCGAGGTGGGCGGATCGTTTGAGCTCAGGAGTTCGAGACCAGCCTGAGCAAGAGCGAGACCCCATCTCTACTATAAATAGAAATTAATTGGCCAACTAAAATATATATAGAAAAAAATTAGCCGGGCATAGTGGCACATGCCTGTAGTCCCAGCTACTTGGGAGGCTGAGGCAGCAGGATTGCTTGAGCCCGGGAGTTTGAGGTTGCTGTGAGCTAGGCTGACGCCATGGCACTCACTCTAGCCTGGGCAATAAAGTGAAACTCTGTCTCAAAAAAAAAAAAAAAGAAGAAGAAGAAAAGAAAGGATTTGTGTCAGCCTATTTATACAATATAACAAGGTTGAAAAGAAATTAACTAGGAAACCAGAAAATAATGGTAGGAAAATAGGATGGAATCATAAGAAGGTTAATTCATAGCATGTATACTTTAAATTTGGTTTTAAGTTTCCTAGTAGCCAAAGCAAAGAGGCAAACCAGATTGATTATGCATACATAATTACAACATACGTTGTGCAAAGATAATCACATTCATTGTGAACTATATGGATGAGTATTCCATAATTAATCCCTACTGATGGGCATTTAGGCTATTTCCTATTTTTCTTTTTTCTTTTTTTTTTTTTTTTTTGAGACAGAGTTTCACTTTATTGCCCAGGCTAGAGTGAGTGCCATGGCGTCAGCCTAGCTCACAGCAACCTCAGACTCCTGGGCTCAAGCAATCCTCCTGCCTCAGCCTCCCAAGTAGCTGGGACTACAGGCATGCACCACCATGCCCGGCTAATTTTTTCTATATATATTAGTTGGCCAATTAATTTCTTTCTATTTATAGTAGAGATGGGGTCTCGCTCTTGCTCAGGCTGGTCTCGAACTCCTGAGCTCAAACGATCCGCCCACCTCGGCCTCCCAGAGAGCTAGGATTACAGGCTTGAGCCACCTCGCCCGGCTGTATTTTTCTATTATAAACAATGTTGCAATGAATATCCTAGTACCCATGTTTGCCTAATTCTTGAATATTTACTTAATACTCCTATCAATCCAGTGATCAAGCTGAGGCCCAGAAATCCCTGGTCCTCCTAAAGGGAAAAGGCAGAGATTGGTTGGGATGAAGGTCCTGAGGGGACGAGACGAGGGATTGGGGGGTGCCAGAGGTGGGGGTCAGGACAAGAATGGCTCAGGGAATCCGCACCCAGCTTTTGTCACTTGCTTAGTCTTCTCCTTCCCTGGGGCCAGTGGGAGAGCTCCTGAGGACGGGGAGGGAAAATGAGGCAGGACCTCCACCTCATTTTGGGGGGTAGCTCATCATGAGAACATGCCAGATATGAGACCAATTGTAACTACCCCCATGTGCCCAGGCTCATGCCCAACCCTTCCGTGTGCCAAGCAACTCACCATTGCCCCTCACCCCAGGCAGGCAGCCACCACCTGCCATGGCTTTGCTCGGGCTGTCCCTCCAGCCCGGCCTCCCCACTGCCTCTGGCCCCTGGCAAACACCTTGCAATGCGGTTCAGATCGTCTCTGTCTCCCATAAGGGCTTTTCTCCCCACCTGCAGCGCCTACGTGGCCCTAGCACCTCCCAGACACAGTGTCACAGCTAGTGCTGTATTAGCGGGCCTTGCCCCGACTCAGAGCTCCCTGACACGGGAGCGTGTCGTGTCGAGTCCCGCGCAGACGCGTGTTCTGAAAGCGCACAAGGACGCAGCTTCCGGCCCGTGGCCATGCTCAGCCCCTACAGGAGCGAGCCCCGCAGTGAAGTGCAGCCACTTCCGAGTCCAACTCAGTTCAGGCCCTGGCTCTGCTACTCGTTAGCTGTGCGACCTCAGGCTAATCATTCCACCTCTCTGAGCCTCAGCTACTTGATCTGCAAAATGGAAATAATGACACTAGCAGCTGGCACATTCCGATACACTCTCCTGTGCCTGGCATTGCAGGTTTTCACTTATCTAGATGTCAGGAGGGTCTTGGGGGGCAACCACTGAGGTGCCACAGACCACTTAGCACACGTGCTGTGAAAGGCAGCTGTGTCCCGCCCCGGGGGGTGTCCTGCACTGGGTGGATGTCCAGAGATCAGCTGACTTGGCCCCATCACTCGTTCAGACAGTCAGTTGAGCACTGTCTGTATGCTGGGTCTGTGTAGGGTGTCAGGCTCTGAGAGTATAATTGTACACAGTGTCAACGCTCTCCGCTTGCCCGAGCTCTCAGCCTGGTGGGAGAGACAGGAATTAAATTATCACACACATACCTACCTATACAATTACCACTCCAGGTCAAGCACTAGGAGATACATGCACAGAACACTATGTGAGGACTATGGCAGTGGCTTCTGATTGGAGGGTCAGGGCAGGTCATTCTGCAGCAGCAGCCTGGACGATCGGAAGGATTTGCTAGGAAGAAAGCAGCATACAGTGTCCCAGACAGGAGTAGCATGTGCAAAGGCCCTGCGGTGGGAAGGAGTCTTGTGCACCAGGGACACTGAGGGAAGGCCAGTGCTCTGGAGCCTAGAGAGCAAGAGATGGCAGCATGAGGAGGTGGGCAGGCCTGCAGGGGTGTGGGGTTGGAGTCCATCCTAACTGCAGGGGGCATCAGGGGATTGAAGCTTCACTGTGATGCATCATCCACCCCTCTGCAGGAGAGCGCAGGGGCAATCAGAGGGCAAAGGTGCCTGTGCCCGCAGGGCGCGTGAGGTGCGCTGTGCTGGCGCAGGGCGGCTGTGCCGGGGACTTAGCGGAGACTCCGCAGGATTTGGCAATGGGCTGGGCTGTGGGGCCACAGGCTGAAACGAGCAAGACCCAGGGAAGAGCGGACTAGAGAGAAGGGTGGGGCTCGTGGGGGCTGTGAGGTGCTTTTCAGCTGTCAACGCCTGCGCCCAGAAGAGGGCCTGCTGGGGAGTGTCCCTTTGGTTTCCCCATAGCCTCAGAGAGCGCCCCGGTGAGGTACCCGGTCGCCAGCACCTCCGGGAGCGCCGCTGAGCTCCCTCCTCTTCTCGGGAGGGCAGGCCCTTGGCGACTCCAGCCCTGTGAGGACGTCCTGCTGGCTCGGCTTTCAGTCCTGGCCCGCTGGTGGCCCTGGGAGCCCTGGCTGGCTTGTTCAGAAGCCCAGCCGCTGCCTGCGAGTTGCTCCCATCTCATTATCCCTGGAGTTTCCACCTCTTTTTGTGAAAATTTAATTGCCTGCTAGATTTGAAAGGGTCTGGACCAGCTGTTCGGGTTGGGGACGCCAGAGTTAAATGCACCGCGATCAAAGCCCGCAAGAGGACAGTGTCTTTCTTGTCATCAGCAGCTCCTTAAAATCGGAGCAACGACTCCTCCCTAGACAGAAACCACATCGCTCAGCACGGAAACTTGAAAGGAAGAGTGTTAAGTAATTCCCGGTGTTTGAACTGCCTGCTGCATCTTCAGATCATTTTTCTCTGGGAATGCAATGCCCAGGACTCGGCCCGAGCCCCCACAGAGGGACGCGTGTGAAGCTGTCACCGGTGAACCCGCGCCTCCTCGGGCAGCCCGTGCACACAAAGCCCGGGTGCACCCGGAGGAGCCAGTGAGAGCCACGACTGTCTCCAGCATCCCAGGGAGCCTGGGTGCAAGCCAGCGCCACAGGCTGGGCAACGGCCAGCCGGCCTCTCTGTTTCCTGGGCTGCATCTGTAAAATGGGCTGGTAAGCTCCTGGTCTACCTCACTCGGGTTTTTCCCCTTTCCTTTTTAGTAGACACATAATAACTGTACCTATTTATGAGGTATAGAGTGACGGTTCCATAAATGTATAATGATCCAATCAGAGTAGTTAGCACGCCCGTCACCTCAAGCATTTATCATTTCCTTGTCTTGGGAACATTCAGAATCCTCTCTCCTTACAGGAAAGCGCTGTTGGCTCGATTCACTGGACAGTGCACAGAGCTAGAGCACAGCCCTCCTATCTAGCTGCAACTTTGTATCCATTAACCAGTCTCTCCCTGTCCTCCTTCCCCACGCTCCTTCCCAGCTTCTAACAACCACAGCTCTACTCCCTACTTCCAGACTGGCTCACTAGGTTTTTGAAAGGCTTAAATAGACGCAAAGTGTGAAAATGCTTTGTAAATGACATCCTAGTTAATATCATTCATCTCATTACCCCTCCCGGGGCACTTTGCGTTTCAAAACGAAGGAGCCTAGATCAGCAGGCAGTGTTTCTAGGGGAAGAAAAGCATTTCTAAAATGTTGGAAAACAAATTAATGCTTGAAGGGCAGGGATAACAGGTGTGAAGTTATGTTGTGAGCCACAAGGTATATAAATAGCAGAGGAGGTGACAGGAGCAGCTGGCCTCACTCCTGGAGGGTGCAGGGCCACCTTCTGTTGCTCTCTTTGCTGTTCTCTCCTCTTTCCTCCCTCCCCTCTCCTCTCCTGTCTTCCATTCCTTCCTTTCTCCTCTCCCATTTTCTCCCTTCGCCCATCTTTCTCCTTATTTTTTCTTCTGAGTTCCATCCGCTCTTTTTTGTTCCAAGAAGCCTATGAGCCATGTACGTCAGGAGTCGTCCTGTCGAAAGTGATCCAACCTGGCTTTTGCACAAAAGGGAATTTATTGGCTTGAGTAACTGAAAAGTCCCAGGGTAGCAGGCTTCAGGCACAGCTGGATCCAGCGGCTGGAACAATGTCCTCAAAACTCACTCTCCCCTTCTCTCTCCATCTCTCAGTTCTGCCTCCCCGTGTGGTGGTAAAAGTGTCCCCATCACCAGAAGCTTCAGGTTATACGTCCTGCTAGCCCAGCCAACCTAGCAGAAAGAGAGAAGGGTGCCCTCATTCCCTGCAGTCCAAGCAAAGGTCTCGAGGCTGACTCAGCGGCCCACAGGTCACCTGCACACCCCTGAACCAGTCACTGGGGACTGCGAAGCTTCGTCTGGTCAAAGCTGGGGTCACACTCACCCTGGGGGCCTATCTGCCCTTCCTTGTGTTGCCTTATTTCTGCATAATGTCTCCATGTCACTGTCTTACCGTGGTACCTTCATGGAGCTGTCTCCAGCCAGGGGGCGTCCCCAGAGCCCCAGGCACACTTGGCCCTGCCATTCCACACAGTCTCCCTCCTCTCCAGCCACCTAGGTCCTGCCACCGCCATGCCCCACCTGCCTGTTCTTAGCAGGATGGCCCAGTAACAGCTTGGACCGCAGATCCCCGCAGATCTGGATTTGAGTCCCTGTTCCGCTGCTTGCCAAGATAGGTGATGATGGGGAAATGATAAAACAGAGTAGTGGCACAGAACGCCCCCCCACAGGCCCCATTTCGGCCACTCTGACCGCTCTCCCTGCCCTGAACTCGGCCCTCGGTGGCTGTGCCCTGCAGCGCCCTCCCAAATGCCCAGTCCGTTTCCCTCCCTCCCGTGAAGCCACCTCCAGCGCCCTGTCCTCTAGGGATGCCAGCCCTGCGCCCGCCTGCGTGTCATGCACCCTGACTTCTCCAGGGGCCCTGCCCTGGGATCCGCCTGCCCACACCCCTCTGTTAACTCTCCTTCCAGAAGGCTCTGCTGCCTCTGCCCAGCGCCCTGCATGGGCGCAACCGCCCTGGGAATCTAGCCTCCTCGGGACAGCCCGGACGCTGCGAAGGCGGTGAGAGACCGGGCGAAGCGTTGGCAGCTGACTTTTCTGATGAACCTTTAGAAGTGCTCAGAAGATCACACTTCCCAAGCGTCTGCCTACTCCCTGACATCTTCGTTTACCCCTCAGCGGGCGACGTTTCTGGGCCCCGCCACCCCAGGACCTGAGCTGCACTCTCCGCTCTGCATCTCAGAGCAGAGGCCCAGGCTGGGAGACGAGGTGCCAGTTAGAAATACTCAGCTGGGGAAGGAAGAAGGGAATCACCTGAGGGGCTCGGAAGGACTCGTGGGGGGACGGCAGGAGATGGGGAGCGTGACCGGCATCACCGCCCGGGGTCCGTGAGAGACAGCAGGAGCGGAAATACCACGTATTCCTGGGCTCAAACCCTGACCTAGCCACCTGCCAGCTGTGTGGCCTTGAGCAAAGCTCTTCAACTCTCGGAGCCTCACCTTTGCATTCTGCAGAGGGCGGGCAGCTGTGCCCGTCCCAGACGGCTGCTG
Organism: Mirza zaza; assembly: GCA_008750895.1. NCBI lineage: Eukaryota > Metazoa > Chordata > Mammalia > Primates > Cheirogaleidae > Mirza > Mirza zaza. Next base: position 27,523 of record VSMD01069208.1, read on the forward strand.
TGAGCATTCAGTGACAAGACACGTGAAAGAGACTCAGGGAATATGAGTTTCTTATTAATAAAATAGGAAAGCATGAATAAATAGGAATACGTGTTTATTTTTCATAAAGTGATGTGAATGCAGCGCGGCCTGCGGTTCTGCCTGTGTTCCCTGAGCACGCGCGCGGCCTCCTTGCTGGCTCTGACGCACGCCCGGCGTGCCCCGCTGCGGGCTTGGCCTGTGCTGTCCCCGGAGGTCTCTGCTCCCTTGAGCCTGTGCTCGAAGGCCTGTCCTGGGAGAGGCCTCTCTGCCCTCGTCCAAAGCAGACGCCCCGGCCACTGGTCCCGTGCCCGGCCTCGTGCTTCGCAGCGGCGGTGGCTGCCACCGCGCCGCGTTTTGTCTAACGTTTGGAGTGTTCGGCTTCTGTCTCCCACGCGGGAGAGCCAGCTCGTGGGAAGTGCCCGAGGAGAGCCCGGCGCAGACTGGGCACTTCGGAAAGATTTGAGGGCTGTTGAAAAGACACATCAGACCTGCCCCTGCCCTGGAGGACTCGGGTGCTCCGTGAGCACCGTGAGCTCCGTTCTAAGGAAAACAACCGCTGCCGTTGGCTGCAGCTGCCTGTGGACGGTTGCCGTGCTAAACCCCGCGGGCCACACGCCTCCTCCCGGCAGCCCCGCGGCAGCCCCGCGGCAGCAGGGCCCGCCCCAGTCTCATTCAACAGAGGGGAGACGGGGCTCAGAGCGGAGGCGTGACTGGGCCAGTCACTCCAGCAGGGCCAGGATTGGAGCCTGAGGTGTTGGCCACCGTGGCTTGGGCCCGTAGCACCAGCACCAAGGTGCCACAAGGTAGCCAGAAGCCCATCACGAAGAGGCAAGCACGGCCTTGTACAGTGGGCTCAGGGAAGGCTGCCTGAAGGAAGCAGCGTTTAATCCGGATCTCGACGGATACATAGGAGCTTTCTGGGTGAAGAGGAGGAGAGAGAAGCACTCAGGCGTTGATCTGTGATCTATTCAACAAGGATTCACCAAGCACCGTATGGTCCAGGCAGAGACAACGCCCTTCTGACAGTGCAGCCCTCAGATTCCAAAGGAGGCTGAGATGAAGAGCCCGTGGCTATGAGACACAGCAGGGCCAGGCCTGGCTAGCAGAGATGGAGGAGCCGGCAGTGAGTTCCTACTGCTCACATTCTGTTCTCACCATTTGATGTGGAGGGTGCCGTGCCCACATTCAGATAAGGAAACTGAGGCATCAAGACCATAGGGTCCAGGCTGCCTGTGTTTGGCAGTAGGGTAGGAGAGTGCCCTCCTGCCTGTCACGTGACGGGCCTCTGCTCTGCCTTTGCCCAAGAGAGACGCGGAGGGAGGGCTCTGGGCGGGGCCTGGTCAGGCCAGGTGCTGGAGGCCCGGGCCTCGGTGGGCAGTCTCAGTGGCCTCGAGGAGGGATGGTCCCCACCCAGAGGGCTTTGCCATTGTTTGTGTCACTGGCTTTGGCACCTGGAGAAAGCCACATTATTTCTCCAGGCCTTTGTTTCCTTGACTCCAAGGGGCTAAATGTCCGAGGCCTCCTTCTAGCCTAGAGGTGGCAGGTTTCCAACCATGGTGGATTAGTTTCCTGTCACTGCTGCAACAAATCACCATAAACCAAGTGGCTTAGAAATCGATCACCTAGCGGTTCTACAGGTCAGAAGTGTGACACAGGGCTGCTGGGCTGAGTTAAGGCAGAGCCGCCGGCCCTCGGAGACCCAGGGATGCATCTGTTTCTAGCTTTTTCCAACGTCTAGCAGCTGCTGCTTTCCTTGACTCGTGGATACTTTCTCTTCTGCCTCCCTTTTCCGCTTTTAAAAGCCCTTGTAGTGACATTGCCGCCACCACGCAGGGCAATCTCCCCGCCGTACAGCCAGCTGGTTAGCAGCCTTAATGCCACCCCAGCCGCAGCCCCCTTGGCCATGGAGCCGACATAAGGCTCCGGGGTTGGCGTGGGCGTCTTTGCCCAGCCCTTGTTCTGCCTTCCACACCTACAAACGGAGACATCTCCAGCAGGCCTTAGCAAGCTGTCTCCCCTCTTTGGGCCTCAGTTTCCTCTTTTGTGAAGTGGCGGTGATCTTGATGACCTCCACCACATTGGCTGCTTTGAAAACAAAGTGAGGTGATGTGTGTCCAAGTGGATTATAAAGGGTCAAGAACTGTACATGGGTTAATTCTTTGCCGCTGGGTATTTCTGTTGCTGGCACAGTAGCTGCCGGCCTCTTGCTGGGCGCCCATGCCTTCCTGTGCTTTGCCCTGAAAGGCGGCAGCCCCGGCCCCCACCCTGCCGTACCCCAGAACACAGTCGTGGGTCTGTCTGCTGCCTGCTCATTATAATCTCTCACTGCTTTTCATAGAACCCCAGGGGCCCCTGGGATTTGGGAGTTGGGAGATGTCACTCAAGGATGCCTATTGAGTGCTAAACAATGGCCCCTCATGAGGCCATAGGGCCGCTTAGCAACTGCTCAGGCCCTTAGTAACCAGCCCAGAACTGTTGGTATTTACCCAACAGAAACTTCGGATTATCTCGATAACACCCGATTCCTTCCAGAGAGCTGCGGCCCTTGAAAGCCAGCCCCACCCAATCAGAGCTGCTGTTCCAGCTCTTCCCAGGGCAGGCCTGCTGGGCAGCAGGGAGCACTGGGTTCCCACCCAGTTCTGTGTTTCTCTCGGCCTCAGTTTCCCCTACAATATGGGGTCAGACTAAACAAGCACGAAATAGCATGACTATATGTTCCTGTTGGCCCAGAACAGTCCCATGCTATCGAGACAGTTAAAAGCATCCTTGTCATTCTCAAAAGCGTTTACAGTTGGAAGGTCAATTTTGTGGTCACCCACCTCTTGGGCCACCTGCAGCCTTGATTCCATTTTTCTTCCTCTCCACCTGCTTCCCCAGTTCCAGATTAATCCTGCATAGTTCAGCCTGGATTTCTCAAGGGCCCTCTCTGCGCCAAGCATGGAACTGGACACTGGGGAAACTGAGGCAAACCAGACATGGTCCCTGTTTTCAGGCGCTTCCCGTTTGGGAAAGAACACGACTTAAAACATTCTGCGGAAATCTGGGATTGAATCCAGAACTTTGCCATTCTCAGACTCACTTGCATTCTCCCCACAAAGCTATTTTAGTAAATAATAATACTCCGTAGAATTCCGTTGGCATTTTGCAGTTTCTAAAGCCTTTCCCTTGTGTCACCTCATTTCACCCTGACACAGGCTGAGGGTCGACTGCCGCGCGTCCCCAGCGCACGCTTGGGGCCTGGAGGCTGGAGGGCAGAGCCAGAGCGGCCGGGCCCTCGGGAGGCAGCAGCCTCGCGTTTCTCCCTGCGAAACGGAGAGGCTGTTAGCACCGGGTCGCAGAGCTGTTGTGCGAAGCCAACGAGACAGCACGCAGGAAGCCCTGTAACCACTTCGGTGCCAGCGTCGCCTGCAGTCGACAGCCACAGATGGACGCGCACAGCAACTTTAGCCGCCGGCCGTGATATGACTTTTCTAATTTTTCATTTATCAAAATAAAATTGCAAGCATGTAAATATAACGGAATAAAAACACATATGTATATGTTACCTGTTCTGATTTACAAGTAAAGCTGCCTGTAAAGTAAAACAAGCTTTCAGTACTTTCAAGCTTTCCTCGTCACACAGGAGCAAGCCGGATCCGTCGTCAGTGCTCAGCACAGACTGCCGTGGGGGCTGTGAGGGCCGGCTGGGGGCGAGGTGTCGCGGCCGGTGAGCGCGGAACCGAAGTGGTAAAATCTAGCGCCCCTGAAAGGAGCACTTCTGCCCTGAGCCCGAGCGGCCCGCAGCTGTGTGTCCCACTTGCTCCCCGGCTCTCCTGCTTCTCGGGTGCCACAGACGCTGTCTGGGGCTGTCCCAACTCCTGTCAAAGCACAGGGACACGCATGTTTGGAGTCCCAGCTCTGCCTTCCGGCGGCTGTGTGGCCTTGGACAGGTTCCAGCCTCAGTTTCTCCAGGTGCAGTGAGTGTGAGGACAGGCTTCCTGAGACATGGTGAGCAAGCGCTGGGAGGAAGCGCCGGGTGCTGGCGCCAGCACACAGTGCAGTGCGCGCCGGTGGGTGCCGCCGTGCTGCTCCCTGACGTTAGGCACAGGGCGTCTTTGAACCTGTTCTTAGGGGACGGGGCCAGCCCCTGCAGGTGGGATTTGCCTCCCGCCCAGGAGCCAGGCCAGCACCCACCCTGGGCAGAAGGCCGGGCACGGCCGCCTTCTCCGGGTTGGCTTCCAGCCACACTGGCGGAGCGGGGCCGGCTGAGGAGAGGTTCTCGCTCGTGCAGCCCGCGCCCTGCGGGAAGACAAGGGGCCGCGCCGTCCTACGGAGCCGTCCACAGGGCCCGTCTGTCGGATTCCATGGTGACGCCCAAGTGGTTTCCCGCCCACGCCCCTTGCCAGTGCTGTGAGTCACCACCTGCGCCGAGGCGGGCCGGGGGAAGGTGTTTCCTCTCCGCTGCAGAAGGCCGCTGCCGGCAAGCTCGGGGAGCCAAGTCAAGCCCAGAAAGGCACCGCGAGCTCCTTATGCAACTCCGACATTGTTCAAAATCAGTGTTACAGAAAGCCAAGTCCGGGCCCGTGACAAGCATGGCTGCATTCCTTAGGCAACCTTTGGCATTGTTCAGAAGCGACACGAATGTTCACAAATTCCATTTGCAGAGAGCCCTAGAGAGCTGGCCCAGCCCAGACCTCGTGTCTTGCTTCCAGCAGCTCAGGCAGAAGCTGGCGTCCCCTTTTCACAGGTGGGCAAACTGAGACATGCCTGAGGTGACAGGGCCAGGACACTCCCAGCTGTGGTTCTCTGCACCAGCCCTCAAAGCTCCTCTTTACTGGCTGACCCAGTTAGCTTTTAGAATTGGAGACAGAGCAAAACAGGTAAATATGATACATTTTATTCTTTTCTTGAATGAAACATAATCGCGTCCAGTTATGTCCAGTTGCTGAGCTGGAGGTTTAAAATCTGATTTCTAAGAAAGAAAGAAAAATCTATTTCTAAATACAAGTTATCAAGAAAAGTGTGTTTATAGCAAAATATTTCGTCATTTTTTTTCATTTCACAAGCCCTATCCCAGTCTGGAAAATATTTCTTTATGTAAAATCGTGCTGCAGCGGAGTGGTGGAGGTACATGTGTGTTACCGGGTGCCACAGAGACAGGAGCGGTGCTGAGGGTGGCATTTTGCAAGCAGCAGCAACGGTGATCACAGGTCCCCACCCGAGGTCGGCACCTTTGGCCCCGGCTCCCCTGTGCCGTGGTCTGAGCTGAAAATCGGCACAGCTGTTCACCGAGGCCTGGCCCAACCCTAAACCACGCTGGCTGCTTCACTGCGGGCTGTGTCTTTTGTCTTTACTGACTGAATTCACTAATTGTTCTTCCATGAAGTGCTCGCACTGTCCGAAGAGCTAATTAAAAATGAGATCTGAGCTCCAGGAGGGCGTGTGTTGGGGAAGGACGCCACAGGAAATACTTGCACAGTCGTTTGGGTGATTTTGCATGTCTGCTGTCTCCAGCTAGAGTCCTCCTGATAAAGCACTTGCCCAGGCCAGAAAGAAACCCACGGAAGCAAGACTGAGGTTCCACACACATTCCCACCTACCTCAGTCCTGCCTGAGCCTCAGACTCACGCCGGAAGGAAGTTGGGAAAAGCCAGATGGCAACACGCAGCTGCAGACCAGCAGGCAGGCGTATCCCGCCGGCCGCCTTCCCGGTCCGAGCACTTGCTTTGCAGCCAGGCCTTGGCGACCTGCGCGACAGCTTCCGTCCCTCCCAGAACTCCTGTGGACCTTTCCCCTCCGACCTCACCCAGCCCGGATTTCCCACAGTTTAAAACTCCTCTGCAGCTCGTGCTGAAGTCTTTGGGGGGCACTGATGCCCGCCATCATCAGAGGAGTGTGTGCAGCGGGCACCCGGGAGGCAGGGACGCTGGGATGGATGCACGCCTCCCTGCGCTATCCTGCCGTGTGACTGCCGTGTGTCAGAACCCAAGTCGTGCCGCCAGGCACGGGAGCAGTGAGAGTGTGGCCTTCTGAGAGGGAGACCTGTTTGACGCCAAACGATAAGAGACCTGTACCTCGGATCGCACCAGATCTCTTTTAAAAAGTATCACATAGGGGGAAATGTGCTCTCTGCGGGGCGGGGGACAAGGGGAGGACTAGTCCATAAAATTGGGATCCAGTTTATTTCTGTGTTAAACATAAACCTAAATCAAAGGGAAAAAAATTGAAATTTGTTATACAGTTAAGTTAATCTTGAGGAGACTAAAAATAATGCAATATTTCACAGCAAGGTAAAATGATCTATGTCCCAATTCTTCAGTCCAGTGCGCTGTCACCTTGCTGTTTACTTAAGTTTCAGAAAAAGTGCATGTGTCTTGTCAGCCTCCCTTTGCAGGAAACGCGAGTTGCTGTCTCGTTCCCAGCTCTGTGGTTGTCAGCTGCGCTTTCTGTCGAGGCTTCAGAGGCCTGCTCCCGCGCTGGCGGGCCATGGGACCGCGGGCCGTTCCCAGGGCTGTCTTTGATGGAAGTTGTTTGCCTTATTGGTTCCTCAGGGCTCTTAGAGAATGTGACCCCATAGCAGGATATTAGAAACCGTTCGGGATTTGGAGTCAGACCATTTTCTGACGGGGTGGCCTTATGCAGGTGACTCGACCTCTCTGAGCCACGTGGCTTCCTCTCCCGGACCCCAGCATCCCAGGGCAGAGCCGGGCGCTCTGCGCGGCGGCCCCCCCGTGCTGTGCCGCGCTCACCGCGCCGCGCCGCTCGGCCGGCCCCACGGCCACTGCTCTCGGCCAGGCTCCGAGAGCTCCCTGTCACCTTCGTGCTCCGGAGCCCAGCCCAGGGCCCGGCAAGGTGCAGAGTGCAGGGCGTTTGGGTGGGTGGAAAAAGGAAGGAAGGAAGGAAGAAAAATGGGGGAGGCAGAGGGAGGGAAGGGGGAAGGGAGGAAGGAAGGAAAGGCAGGGAAAATGCAAACTTTAAACTCCTCCGCAACTCATTTATTCCATCATGGGCTGGTCTCAGCACCAAGACATGCTGAAAATGACAGTGTTGCTGCCACGGTCACTTCCCAGCGTTGAACACTGGCGTCCCCGTCATCTCACAGCTAACACGCATTGAGCACTTACTGGTACGTGTGAGTTTGTTTGCTCTCGAAGAGCCCGTGTGGTAGGCACTACCGTGCCCCTCCATTTGACAGGTGACAAACACAACTCACGGGAGGCTGAGTCACTCTCCCACGTCAGACAGCTGGCGCGTGACTGGAGCCCGGTGCCCGCGGCTCCAAGGCTGTGCGCTCAGCGCCCTCAGCTCCCGCCGGGGCTCGGCCGCAGTCGATGCCCGCGAAAGCCCTCGCGCGCGTGAGCGCTCCCCCACGCCGTCCTCTCGCACGCTCCCGCCCGCCCTCGCTCTTGGTTCCGTCTTCCCGTGATGACTGGAGTGAAACCTCGGAGGGTAAACGGGCCTGGGTGTCCGTGCCACCCAGGGACAGTCTTTGTTTTCCCCTTCTGTTAAATGTTTGCAAACATGCATTTAGAGTTATAATAAAGAATTGCATTTCAAAAAAAAAAAACTTCCTTCCCACTAAAGTGAGCGTGTTAGTAATGAGTGGCTCCTGCCCTGGGCCGGCTCTCCCAGAGGCAGACTGTAAGACGAGGACCCCAGTGCCCGGCCCTTGTCTGGGAGGCACAGGAGAGCCGGCAGGGGAGTGGGGCGGGGAAGGGAGGGGTGTTACCAGGCAGGTTAATTACCGCCATGGCAACTGGGGCGCAGTCGCGCTGCGGGACTCTAGGAGCCAGCGTAGAACCCACAGCTCATGGTTTCCCACCAACAGGCAAGGGAGCTGAGCATTTATACCCGACTCCTGACACCCATCCATCGTTGGTGAGGGCTGCTGGTGGCGGGGTGGAATCTGCCCACCAAAGACGGGGCCTGGGCAAAGATGCAGATGCTGTGTGTGAAACCGAACCAGCTCGCCCCGCAGTGGTTAGATTCGGAGAATTGAAGGGTGGGCCAACGACGGCGTCTCTGCACCAACTCCTAGTATCGCTGTGAGGATGGCTGGGTTAGCTCGATAAAGCTTGGAGAGTGGACCCTGGCATGTACTGGAGCTGTCCTGAGGGGCCTCTTCCCACACTCTCTGCACGCTGCGGAGCAGCCGCCCTTGGGATCTGCTCCTTAGAACCCCACCACCAGTCTATATCAGCAGTGGCGCGGTCCTGCCGAGTGCCAGGTGTTGGCTTGACCACAGGGCCTGGCCACACCAAGTTCACCGCGGAAGACAGATCAGCGAGAAATGGCAGCGATGCCTCTGCGGTGAGGGCGGTGCCCAAGCATGGAGGGCCCTGAGAGCCGCCTTCACAGAGAGGGCCTCGCCGCAGGACACACAGCTGAGGGGGCGGTACCGAGACTAGACTCCTCATCCAGTGCTCCTCCCAGCTGCCACGGAAGCGAGTATCACATGTGTCGGGCTCGCTGGGCAAACGCTGTGGCTGGGATGCCCAGCGAGTATTTCTGTGGCACAGGAAACATATTCAGCAAGTGTCTAAACTGAGAAATTTCCTGGGAGACTCCCTCCTGCTTTAGCACAAGATGGTTTTTCCTTACAAGGGGCTTCAGCTTCCCTGGACGGGAGCTTGGAAAGCCCGCACCTGCAGCTCCCCCGGGGACTGCTATTCAGAAGTTTCAGGGAACAGAAGCATGGGAAAAAGGTCTGTCCTCCCTGCTAAGGGCCGGCCGCCTGGCCAGGGACAGCGCTGTCTGCTCCGGGCCGCGTCCTGTCTGTGGGACGGCGGCAGTGGATGGAATCGTGGGTGTGAGCGCGCTGGGAAATCAGAGCCGCCCGCGTCTGTGGGCAGGCCGATATCGCAGTCGGCGCTGCGCTCATTAGAGGTGCCGTGACCTGGAGCCGGCCAGCGCCTCCCAAAACCCTCTTTCTCCCTGTTGGCTGTTGTCGAACCCTAAACGACCAGGAACATGAAGGCAGCTCCCTGTGTCTTACCACCGTAGAGCATGGCCCGATTAGGCCTGAAAAGACTCACGTTCCAAACCCTCGTAGTGGGGAAACTGAGGCCCTGAGAGAATAGAGGACTTGCCCGAGGCCATGAGCCTCTGTAACAATCGCTTCTGGGCCCCAAGGCTGCTGACTCCCAGTCCACTGCTCTTCCCTACCATCCGCCAAGAGCATGCCCACCCCAGCCCCTCTGCCCCCACCGTGGCCTGAGCAGCCCTGCTCTCCCCACGCCAGGCCAGCCCCAGCCAGGACGTCTGGGAGGACACGGGCCACTCGCTGCTTGAGCCCGGCTGCCGGAATGCCGCCTGCAGCACGTCAGCATGCCCGCCTCTGAGTTGGGGCGTGGCAGATGGCACAGCAGAGCTGAGCTGTGGGGCTGTTTTAACTCTAAGAAGGCATGAAGCAAGTGCACAGCGCTTGCCGGTGGGGGCAGCAGGTCTGGACTACGGGGCAGCGTTAATCTACTGACCTTGGAGCCCTACAGCCTGGGTTCAAAGCTTGGCTTTGCTGCTGTTAGCTGTGCACCCTTGGATACGTGGGTTTCCTCTAAGAGCCTCGGTCTACCCATTTGTAAAATGGGGGCAGTAAGATCAACAGACCATACCTCATCGACTTGATATGTTGCTGGCTCTGAAGGAGAGGATAAAGACATAGTAGTGGGACTTTGGGGGCTAATTTCTATCTCTGAGAAGGGGAAGCCATGGGAGGCAGGGACCCCAGAAGGGAGAATTCCTGGCATGCTCTGAATCAGGGTCCAGAACGCAGCTGTCCAAGGTGCAGCCCATCAGCCTCCCCACAGGGGCGGGGTGGCCCCCGCTAGGTGGGAGGCTGATGGCTGGGCAGGGCCGGGCCAAGCCCTGGATCCGGCCCCTTTCTCTGTTCTGACCCTGGACAGAGGGCTCAGTGGGGTTGGCCTCAGGGAAGGAGGGGACCGGCTAAGGGGGGTGAGAGGGCCGGGAGGGAAGGGGTGTGGGGAGAGCGTGTCTCGCCTGCTGGAGCCAGGCTGATGGGGGCTGATCAGACAGAGAACCCGCCTGGGGGCAGCTGGGCAGTCATTTGAGGGAGGGGCAGCGGGGTGCTGGGAGGTGGGTGTAGAAGAGCGTTCAGCACCCAGGGAGCCCCTGCACGAGCTGGCCTCGGGCACGAATGCGCCCATGCGCTGGCATGCCATCCTGTGTGCGTGCTTACTGCAGCAAAGGGGGAAACGGAGACACTTTGTGAAAGAACCCCAGATCATAGCCCCCAGTGTCAGCGTTCCGGGAACACTGTGTCTTTCACCGTCGTCTCCTTTTCTCGTGCCATAAACACAGCAGAGAGAGTTCTTGCTGCGGTAACGTAACTGAGATCCTATTTCACTTGAGTTCTCTACTCGGCATTTTTCGCTTGAGATTATTAAGATATTTTCCTGAGTCATTAAAAATTATTTGAAAACATAATTTTTTTTGATAAATGCATAATATTCCATCCTATGGCTGCTCGGTAATTTACATAACAAATCCTCTGGGATTAGACATTTAGGTTGTGTCCACATTATTGCCATGATTTAAAATGACAATGACAACACCATAGTGAATATCTGTATGATTAAATATTGTTTGCACTTCCAATGACTGCCATTAGAATTAGCTCTTAAAAAGTTAAATTACTGGGTCAGAAACAGCACGTTTTTCCCCTTATGTTTTTTAACATCATTTTTGATACATACAAAAGAAATTATGTAACTATGTGTTGGTTTAGTAATACAGTGTATATCATGAACCCACCACCCAACCCAAGAACTAGAATGTCACCAGTAATTTATGTATTTCTGTCCCATCCCAACCCCCTGCATCTCCCAGAAGAAACGACCATTTCCTTGCTTTTTTAAAGACAGCTTTGGCCGGGTGCTGTGGCTCACGCCTGTAATCCTAGCACTCTGGGAGGCCGAGGCAAGAGGATTGCTCAAGGTCAGGAGTTTGAGACCAGCCTGAGCAAGAGTGAGACCCCCATCTCTACTAAAAATAGAAAGAAATTAATTGGCCAACTAAAAATATATAGAAAAAATTAGCCGGGCATGGTGGCGCATGCCTATAGTCCCAGCTTCTCGGGAGGCTGAGGCAGGAGGATCGCTTGAGCACAGGAGTTTGAGGTTGCTGTGAGCTAGGCAGATGCCACAGCACTCTAGCCCAGGCAACAGAGTGAGACTCTGTCTCAAAAAAAAAAAATTACAGCTTTATCTCATGAGTGCATATGCTTACATCAAATATTATTTAGCTTTGCTCTTGTCTTCCTCCTTCAAAATGGCACCCTACAGGATGTGACCTTCTGAGACTTGCTTCTTGTGGGCAACATTGTGTTTCTCAGACTCATCCACCTGATTGCTGCAGCTATGTGTATGCATTTTCACTGCTGTATAATATTCCCTGGCAGGAAGGTATCACTGTTTATTGACTCATTCTTCTTGGGGGTGGACATCTGGGTTGTTTCCAGAGTTTGGTTCTTTCAAACAATGTTGCTGGGAACATTCTTGGCCACAGTGCCATTCACCTAGAAAAGGAGCACAGGAGGGAAGATGGATTCTGCAGGAGGGGATAGGATCATTGAGGTGACGTGTCTGCGGGACGAGCTGCAACGTGATTTGGTGGAGGAGGGTTGCAAAGAGAATCCTGCCATGGGCCTGGCTGAGCTGCAGTGCACTGGGCTGAGACTCAGCTGCTGAGGTCAGTGCTCTGGGCTCCTGAGCGCACATGGGACCCAGGCCCCTCTTCGAAGAGGCAGAAATATGATTTGTGAAGAGAGCCTACTCCACCTGTCTCTCCACCTTGGTTCTATTAAATCTGAGCTTCCCACAGTGTGGGCATGTGCATTTGATGATGCCTAAGAGGAGACAGGCGGCATGCGATGAGAGCTCATCACCTGGTGGGAAAACTAGTTTGTTTTCAGTTCTTTTTCAGTCTTCCAAGACACATCAAGGCAAAAGGTTCTGACTAGAACAAGTATATCTTAATAAAACACACTCTCCCAGATACTTGCTAAACTCTGAGCAGAGAGCAGACTGTGGGCTCAAGGCCCTGGGCAGCAATAGGATCTACCAAACACGAGGGCATCCTGTTGATTTCCTTGCATTTCTTTGTTGTGGTCATCTTTCATTTGTGGTGAGTGGCACTGGCTTTCCACTGATAGTAGTGATAAAATTTTCCTTTTAAGATAAATGTGTTTAAGCTTAAATCAAGTAGGTTAAGAAAAAAAATATGAGTACAGATAGTAACATAAAAAAGGAGATATATTACCATTCGTATAGTAACATTCATTACTATCAAAGGATAGTAATATAAAAGGAGACGTAGTGACATTCCTGACAGCTGTATTTAATTGACTGAGGTTTAGGAAACACTAACCTAAATCAGCCATTCTCAAACGTTTTATCTCACAACCCTTTGTGCCCCTAAGAACTACTCAGGAGCTCCACAGAGCATTGATCATGTGTGTTATCTCCCTCCATATTTACCATACTAGAAAGTTTGAGATTTTAATAATGCCTACGTCTTAATTCACTTAAAAAATAACAATAATAAACTTATTATAACATAAATAACAGTTTATGAAAAATAACTATGTTTTCCAAAACCTTAGTGAGAAGAGCACAGTTGTTCTATATTTTTATAAATCTCTCTAATGACCCAAGACAGCCGGATTCTCATCTGCATTCAGTCTGTTGTGATGTGATGTTTTAGTTGATGTATATGAAGAAAATCCAGCCTCACATAGATATATTTTTGGAAAAAGGAGGAGTATTTTAATAGCCTTCTTAGATAATTGTAGATACTCTTCTTTGATACTACACCCAAACTCAACAGGTGACAGTGCATTTGCCTGCACAGGCCACCCTAGCAAAGTGTCACAGAGTGGGCAGCTTGGCTGGAAGACCGAGATCAGGTCCCAAATCAGTCTGCTATTATTGAGGACATCCATTGAGTCTTTAAAATTTTATGTCATGGCTTCAGGCAGGGGCCTGCCAGGGAGCAATAGCAGACTAGAGTGGACAGAGAGGAGGACCATTGCACTGGAATATAGAACAACAGAAATTACCTAACAGAATAACAAGAGTAACAGACTGGGAAACAAAATGAGCAGAGCCTTGGGGACCTGTGGGACTGTAACAAAACATTTAGCACTTGTGTCATTCGACCCCTGCAAGGAGAGGAGGAAGGGTGGGGCTGAAAAAGTACCTCAAGAAATCATGCCGGATACTTACCAAACTTGCGGGGGGAGCCCCACAAACCTACTGATTCAGGAAGCTGAGTAAATCCCAAAGAGAATAAACTCAAGGAAATCCACACCATGACAAATAAATAATTAAACTTCTAAAAGCTAAAAACAAAATAAAAATCTTGAAAGCAGTGAGAGAAACAACACCTCACCTATTGGGAAAACAACTTGAATGACAGAAGATTTCTCATCAGAAACCATGACAGTCAAGAGGAAGTGGCACATTTTTCAAATACTAAAAGAAAAGAACTATTAACCCAGAAAACAGCTATTAACCCAGAATTCTATATCCAGCAAAAATATCCTTCAGAAATAAAGGGAAAATCAAGACATTGTCAGATTAAGGAAAACCTAGAGAATTTGTTGCCAGAAGACCTATCCTAAAAGAATGGCTATCATTCTCTAAACAGAAAGGAGAAAATTTTTTAAAAGAGGAATTTTGGAACATCAAGAAGGAAAAAAGGACATAGTGAGCAAAAATATGGGTAAATGCAATAGACTTTCCTTTTCTTCTTGAGTTTTCTAAATTATGTTTGACAGTTGAAGCAAAAATTATAACACTGTCTAATGTGGTTTTAAATATATATAGAAAGAATAAATAGAAACCAAAAAATAAAATGGCAGACTTGAACCTCAATATAATAATAATTACATTAAATGTTAATATTCCAAATACACCACTCCAAAGACAAAGATTGACAGAGTAGATTGAAAAACCTGATGAATTACATGCTATCTGCAAGAAACTCACTTCAAATATAACAATATAAGCAAGCTGAAATAAAAGGATAGAAAAATATATTGTCCAAACATTAATCAAAAGAAAATAGGAGTAACTATATTACTATCAGATAAAGTCAATTTCAGAGAAAATTACTAGAGACAGAGAAGGATATAATATAATGATAAAAGGGTCAGTTAATCAGGAAGTCATAGCAATCCTAAATGTGTGTGCACCAAACAACAGAGCTGTAAAATACATGAAGCAAAAATGATAGGATTGACCATAATTATAGTTGGAGATTTCAACACCCATTTCTTAATAAATGATAGAACAACTAGCCAGAATATCAGCAAGGATATGGAAGAACACAACACCATGAACCAACATAATCTAATCAACACTTGCAGAACACTCCATTCAATAGCAAGAGAATATACACTTCTTCAAGTGCTCACAGTATGTATACTAAGTAGATTATATCTGGATCATAAAACTAACCTCAGCAAAATTAGCAGAATTAAAATCCTGAAGAGTATTTTTTCTGAACACAATGGGATCAAACTAAAAATCAATAACCAAAAAGATAACAGGAAAATATACAATAACTTGGAAACTAAAAAATGCACATCCAAATAACCCATAGGTCACAAGGAACATCTAAATGTAAATTTAAAAATACATTGAATTGAATGAAAATGAGAATACAACATATTATAATTTGTGGGACATAGCTAAAACAATGCTGGAAGGGAAATTTATAGCATTGTGCATAAGCAGCAAAGATAAGAGGTCTCAAATCAATAATATAAGCTCCTACCTTGAGAACCTATCAAAGTAAGATCAATACAAACCCAAATCAAACAGAAAGAAGAAAATAATGATAATAGCAGAAATCAATAAAATTGAAAACAGAAAAATGATAGAAAAAATAAATGAAAATGGAGATGATTCTTTGAAAATATCAATAACATTGATAAAATTCTAGCAAGACTAACCAAAGAGAGAGAGAGAAAAAACCCACAAATGACCAAAATCAGAAATGACATGGGAATATCACTACAGACCCTGCCAACACCAATATGAAAAGGAATACTATGAACAGCCCTGTACACATAAATTTGATAATCTAGATGAAATGGACCAATTCCTCTAAAAACATAAACTACCATGACTCACCCAATATGAAACAGGTAATTTTAATAGCTCTATAATTGTTAACGGAAATTGAATTTGTAATTTTAGAATTCCCTAAACAGGAATCTTCAGGACCTAAGAGTTTCACTGGAGAATTTTACCAAATGTTTAAAAAATTAACACAAATTCTATACTGTGTCTTCTAGTAAATAGAAGAGAAAGGAACACTTTCCAATTTATTTTATGAAGCTAGTGTTATCCTGATATCAAAACCAGACAAAGACAGTATTAAAAAAACAGACTAACATCCATCATGAATATAGATGTGAAAATCTTTACCAAAACATTAGCAAATAATTCAGCAACGTATAAAAAGTATTATGCTTGTGATCAAGTAGGTTTTATTCCTGGGATGCAAGGTTGGTTCAACATTTAAATATTGATCAAAATAATTCATATTAATGGGCTAAAGAAGAAAAATCACATTATCATATCCATTAATGTAGGAAAAGCACATCTGACACCCATTTATGAAAAAATGCTGAGAAAAATAGGAATAGAGGGGAACTTCCTCAATCTGATAAAGAGCATTATAAAAAAAAACTAGAGATAACATAATTAATGATTACAGATTGAGATTGGGGATAAGGCAAGGATGTTAGCTCTTACCACTTATATTCAACATAGTGCTAGAAGTTATAGCCAGTGCAATAAGACAAGAAAAGAAAAAAAAGAAAAGACATGGAGGAAGGGGGGGCATGGGCAATATATATAACCTTAACACTTGTACCCCCATAATACCCTAAAATAAAATAAAATAAATAAAATAATAAAAAATAAAATAAAATAAATTCTCAAAAAAAAAAAAGACATACAGATCGCAAAGGAAGAAATAAAATTCTCCCTGTTTGCAGATAACCTTATTGTCTACATAAAAATCCCAAGGAATCTAAAAATAAAACAAACAAATAAAAAACCTCCTAGAACTAATAAATGAGTCTAAGAAAATCACAGGATACAAGATAAACATATAAAAATCTATTGTATTTTTATGTACTAGCACTGAACATGCAGACACCAAAATTTACAAATACAATACCATTTACACTCACTCAAAAAATGAAATATGTGTAAATTTAACAAAAAGGATTTGTATGCTGAAAATTACAAAACTGATGAAATAAATGAAAAAAGGTCTAAATAAATGAAGAAACATGCTGTGTTCATAGATTGAAAGATTCAACATAGCAAAGATGTCAGTTCTCTGCAATTTCTATCAAATCTCCAGCAAAATTTGTGGAGACAAGAAAAAATCATTCTAAAATTTATATGGAAACACAAAGAGGCTAGAATAATTTTGAGAAAGAATAAAGTAAGAAGAATCAGTTTGCCTGACTTCAAGATTTATTGTATCGAAATCAAGACTGTAGTATTGAGAGATGACACATGGATCAATGAAATGAATAGATGGCCCAGAATTAAACCCACACAAATATGCCCAACCTATTTTTAACAAAGGTACAAAAGCAATTCAAGTGAGGAAAAATGGAAACTTTTCAACAAATGGTGCTGGAGCAATTGGACATCAATAGGCAAAATAATAAGTCTCACACCTTATATACAATTAGCTCAATATGGACCATGGACTTAATGTAAAATGTAAAACTATATAATTTTTAGAAAAAACTAAGAGGAAAATCTTTAGGATGTAGGGCTAAGCAAAGAGTTCTTAGGCTGGACACCAAAAGCACAATCCATAAAAGAAAAAAAAAGATAAATTAGACTTCACAAAAATTAAAAGCTTGTGCTCTGCAAAACATACCGTGTGAAGAGAATACAAAGACAAGCTATAGACTGGGAGAAAATATTTGAAAACTGCAAAATCTAACAAAGTACAGGTATCTGGCATATATAAAACTCTCAAAACTCAACAGTGAAAAACAAATCAAATAATCCAGTTTTAAAAAATGGGCACAAGACAGGAAGAAACATCTCAACAAAGAGGCTACACAGATGGCAAATGAGCACGCGAAGAGACCCTCAGCGTCGCTGTGATTAGGGAAAAGCAAACAGAAACCACAGTGCGATGCCATCACACACCTGCCAGGACGGCTAAAGCAGAAAACAGAAAACACCGAGCGCCTACAAGGACGCAGAGAAACCGGACCACTCGTGCGTCGCTGATGGGAATGCAACATGGCATAGTCATTTAAAAAAAAATACCATACAACCCAACAATTGCACTCTTGGGCATTTATCCCAAACAGATGAAAACTGATGTTCTCACGAAAAGCCTTACATGCATGTTCATGCATTTTTATTCGTGATAGCGCCAAATGGAAGTGGCTCGAATATCCTTCCTTAGCGAGTCACTGGCGCGAGGTGCGCAGGCCGGGGGAGGGCCCTGCGGACCGCGAAAGCGCACACCCACCCCAGCCCCGCGAGGGAGGCCAGGGCACGTGCGGCCGGGACGAGGGTGGGGAGGGACGGGCGAGCGGACGGGCCGCGCAGGAGCCTGCGGGGATGGCACGGCCGCGCCTGGCGGCGGCACAAAACCACAGCACGGCACACGTGCGCAGTGCGCGTCAGGCCGGCGACCCGCAAGCTGCGCAGACGCGCGGTCCAGGCCGGTCAGGAGGGTGGGACGCGCGGTCCGGGCCGGTCGGGAGGGTGGGACGCGCGGTCCGGGCCGGTCGGGAGGGTGGGA
>VSMD01069209.1:0-23025 GCA_008750895.1 Mirza zaza
GCCCTCCCCGCCGCCCGCCGGCCCCGCTCGGCTGGAAATCCCCCGCCTTCCCGGCCCGCACCCGCACGCCCCCGCAGCCCGGGCCCCGCGGCCCCGCGCGGCGCTCGAGGGGCGGCCCGGGGTGCGCAGCGCGAGGACGGCCGGAGAGCGGCGGCCGCGCCTCCGGGCGGCCGGCGCCGGCTCCGCGCCCCTCGCCTCGCGGACCGCGGCGGCGCAGGCTTCCCCGCCTGCCCTCGGTGACACTCACCACTTCCGTGTGCGCCGGGGCCGGGCGGCTCCGGGTCGCCGCGCGGGCCGGCTCGGGCGGCGGGCTCGCTAGGGGGCCAGCCCTGCGGGCCCGGCGTGCGCGCGCCCGGGGCTCGGGCAGGGGCGCGGGGAGGGCGACCACGGCTGGGGCGCAGGCCCGCGCTGTCTGCGGCTCCCGGCTACTCCGCGGCCGCCGCGGCCTGCGCTCGCCGACGCCCCGCCCCGCGCCCCGCCCCGCGCCGGCCCCGCCTCCCCGCACGTCACGAGCGGCGGCCCCGGAAAGGGGGGCGGGGGCCGCGGTCGCGCGGCGGCACCGCGGGGGCCCGAGACCCTGCGCCTCCCGCCCGCGCGCCCCGCCCCCATCCGGCCCTGCCGACACCCCCGCCCCCGCGTCCGCCTCCGCGCCCGCTCGGCTCTCCTCGCCGCGTCTTCTAGAAACGCCAGTCGAGGGAGGAGAGGGCAGCCAGCCCACGAGGAAAGATAGTGAGGATTTGCCCATAGGTTGACACCCCCCAACTTTGGGCCCCCTCCACCACTTCTTTGTGCACCTCGATGCAAAGACGTATCCTGGTCCTCCACGCACGGCGCTGCTCTGACCCCAGCCGGGTAAGAGGGGAGCTTGTGGAGCAGGAGACTCACAAGAGCTTTACAAGAATAAAAGCCCCAGCTTCGAGAAGTTACTTCAGATCCAACCCGTTCTGCATTTAAAGAGCTCTTTAAGGGAAAACAACAGCAACAACTTATATGTAAGAGTAATAACCCCTTAGCATATCCAGGGTATAAGGTTTATAAAAAAATTTTTTTAAAGTTTAAATTAAAAAAAAGTAATAACATTCGTTGATACCTAATATGTGTCAATCGCTTTTCATTTTTTACTAAAAATCCCTCAACGTGGGTATTATCCTTATTTTATCCATAAGGAAACAAATTTAGTCTTAAGTATCTTGATTAAGGCAACATGGTAGCCAAGATTCATACCCCTTAGGCGCTCTAGGGCCAAAGCCTGACAATTTTGCCTCCTAGATATCTCTGCAATCGGTTCACCTCTCTGTGTTCCCACAACTTTGTCCAAGCCGCTACCATGTCTCACCTGAAGGATCACGAAGACCTCTTAATTTGGCACTCTGGGTTCACTCCAGTTCCCAATTAATTCTCCACAATGAGCTTTTGAAAATTCAAATCTGTTCCACTCACTCCAGTGCTTAAAACACTTCAGTGACTTCCTCTGAAAATCCTTGGATGAAAATCTGTTTAGGCCTTGCATGGTCAGAATTCTGCAGCTTCAGGGTGCTGTGGACTGCGGCTGCCCCACGTGTGCTGGCCTCACTAACTCTGTTGGATCATTCCCGACGTCTTGAGGGTTACTGCACTCTAGACTAAGACATGCTGGGTGTGGTATGTGGTTGGTGAAAAGAGCATCAGATCTATTTTGGTTTCCACCATTGTCCACCTGTGTTGCCTTAAACAAGTCCCAGTTTCCTTATAAAAGTTGAGCAGCAGCCTAAGTGATCACCAAAGTGCCTTCTGGAAGAAGAGAGACGAACTACCAGAGAAGACTGGAGATTCAACTGGGAGGGACGCACCCCAGCTGCCTGCATTTTGGGTGTTGGTGTGTGTGTCTTGTCCAGCCTACCACACTAGGAATGCCTCAGGGCTGTTTGTGTCATTTTCTTCACCTGTTAAATAGGAATAATACCTTCCTTATGGGGATTTTGCTGAAGGTGAACGAAGATAATAAAGGCCTGGCATGAGCTCAGGAAATCATAGTGATTTTATTGAGCTGAGCTTTAAAGAACAGATCGGAGGACATGAAGACAGAGATGTGAAAGAAAAGCATTTCAGGTGAGAAGGGTAAAGAAAAAGGAAAGTCAGGAAGGCAGCAATGAACCCATTGTGCTCAAAAACAAATCCGGCTGTTCACAAAGTGGAATTGGGTGAGAGAGTCTTTGTAGGGTTTAGATTTATTCTTGTGTACTAGGTGCTGAGGATTCAGATAAAAAATAAATAAATATAAAAGACTCTGTTCCTGACCACTATAGAGTTGGAGAGACAGGCAAGTAACAAGTTAATATGATTTGCACTCCTTTAAAGGTGATCACAGAAGACAATCACCCAGCCCAGCCTGAAGAAGTCAGAGGAAGCATGCATGTAGCAGATGAGTCACAGGAGCCAGGAAGAATGTAGTGTACTCAGACAGTAATGGTATATGCTGCACGGCTGGGCAATGAGAAAAAATGAACCCTGTGCAAAAACTTTTGCCTAAAAGAGATAGTGTTTTTGAAAGATTTAAGCAGGTTTTTATTTTAGAAAAATCACTCTAGGGCAGGGTTTCTCAACCTCAGTACTATTGACTTTGGGGGCTGGAAAATTCTTTGTTGTGGGGGGAGGCTGTCCTGTGCATCGCAGGATGTTTAGCAGCATCTCTGGCCTCTCACTACTGGACGCCAGTAGCTGTCCCTCCTCTGCTCCCACTCTCCTCCCCCCAACTCCCTCCTCTCCTCCTTCCCCTGTTAAGACAACCAAAAGGTTGTCTTCAGACCTTACTAGATGTCCCCTGGCAGGCAAAAACGCCCCTCCCCCCTTGAGAGCCACAAATCTAGGTATAATGTGGAAGATGAATTAGAGGGCAAGGAGATTAATTACATAGCTCTGTAGAACGGTAAGCTGCAAGGGGTGAGAGCCTATCTAATGCACTGGGTTGCGGCAGATGCAAAAGGCTTGAGGGAATAGAATAGACAGTGCTTGGTGACTGATTAGAAGCGGGTACTAAGGCGAGGGAGGAATCTCACATGACTCCCAAATGTTCTGAATTGGTTCCCAAGTTGACCAAGGATGCTACCCACTAACATGGATGAGAAATTCAGTTTTATGTTTGAGAATAGAAAAGTTTTCAAAAGTCACTCTAGAAAATATATATGATACAAGAGAGACAGTAGTATAAAACAAAGGAATACAAATGTTTCCTTCTAACATGTAATGCATGACATACATCTAAATTGAGCTAAACCCAATGTAATGAAGTAGAAGCCTCTTATTAAAAACTCTCTAAAATAATAATAACCACCCAACCAACAATCATACACACATGGTTTCACATAAATCTTTAAGAAAAGAACATTTATGCCCACCTGTCTTTTCCTCTGCAAAAGCTCTTGCTGAGTTAACATTGGGAAATATATTTGATTCAAACAATGAGGTTTGCCTTTAAAAGGTTGAACTGAACAACACCAAACTAAACTAAAACCTCATTGTACAAATCGTGAAATTTAATTTTAAAAGTTAGAAACTAGAGAAGAGAGATAAAATCACCTGTAATCTTGCAACGCTAATGTAAACACAGTCACCATATTTATATTTTCTTCCAGTTATTTTTTCACTAGGCATATTTTTAATATAAATGTAATCTTGGCGTGCATATCATTTTGTAAATTGTTCCTTAAACTTTATTGTAATTTATAAGCATACTTCAATGTTTCTACACAAGTCTTCATAGCTAATGCACTTCTTCATGTAATTTTTAAATTATTTTAAAATAATTTAATAATTATTTTAGAAGAGATTCACAGAGATTTGACTCAATGGGACAATTGAATCAAATGTATATTTTTAGAGTCTTAATTCATAGATTCATACAAATATTGGCAAGTTACTTTCCATGCAGTTTCCACAGTTTTGCACTGCCCTCCACCCAATGGCAGGGGCTATAACAGTGGACATTATAATTTTTTAAATAGTTTTCATTTTAATGTTTTAAAAGCATAGCTTGTTGCTTTAATTTTGATTTTTCACAATTATCAAAGAGGTTAATAATTTTCCATATGTTTTCTCACTAGTTTCTATTTTTTCTTTTCTTTTGTATTTCTTTTTCTGTTAATTTACCAATATACATGTGAAATGGTGGGTAGGGAGAATATTGTCTCTTTTTTTCTTTGCCCACCATCTACTGGGGTCATAGTATCTTCTGTTAATTTGTAATAATTTGATCTTTAATAAAGATAGCAATATTTTATTTGTCATACTTTTGAAATGCATTTTTCAATATATTATTTGCCTTAAAAAACTATACTTGAAGTTTTCCATATTTTTATAGTCAGCTGTGTCGAATTGTCGCAAGGTTTTTGTTTGCATTGCGGGGTGTGTGTGTGTGTGTGTGTGTTTGGGTAAAGCTTCCAGTCAACAGTATGCATGGTGCTTTTATATGTAATTCTTTAGAACGGCGTGCTCTCTCCTTTGGTTAGATAAATCAATACAAGTATTTGTTGAGTACCAACTACGTGTCATGCACTATTTTGTACTGCAAATACAAAAGTGAAATAAGACAGAAAAGGTTCCTAGTTGAGGAAAATGGTTGAAAACCAGTAAATGAATAGGATAATGTCTGACAGTGATATGTACTAAGAAAAAAAATCAAAGAGATTTAAGGAATATAAATAGGGAGGGGAATAGCATAAATATGCATTCCACATTATTCTAGGTTTTATACAGCTAAATGTTTTATATGTTCAATATTTAAACCATATAAAATTTCAGTTGGTGTTCTGAACTGTCCAAATTACCATATTTGGTAATTTGGTAATAACACCAGGCATGGTGGCTCACACCTGTAATCCTAGCACTTTGACAGGCAGAGGCAGGAGCATCGCTTGATACCAGGAGTTTGAGATAAGCCTGGGCAACATAGACCTTGCCTCTACCAAAAATAGAAAAACATTAGCCGTGCATGGTGATGTGCACCTGTATAGTCCCAGCCACTCAGGAGGCTGAGGTAGGAGGATTGCTTGAGCTCAGGAGTTTGAGGTTACAGTGATCTATGATGATGCCACTGTACTCTAGCCCAAGCAACAGAGTGAGACCATCTCAAAAAATAAAAATAAATAAATTGCCATTTAAGTCAAGACCATCATTTTATATTAAAAATATAATATTCAACAAATGTTCACCTTTTATTTAACAATCTCTTTCCCTCATCTCACCCTCCAGAAAAAAGTAAAAGTAAAATCAAATGTTGAATCTTTTATTGCTGGAATAAACATAGACACTAACTGGACAGGTCTTTTTTTATATGCTCACTAGCCCATTCAATCAGGCTCCATCTGAGGTGGGGAAATGATTAGACTTACAGGAAGGAGACCATTTTCCATTGCTTAGGGCATCTAAAATATTTACTCATAATGACCAACAGAAAATAAGGAAGTCTGATTAAAGGTAATTTGAAGGAAAGGGAATATATAAAATTTTTTACCTTAAAAGTATCATGCATGACATATAATAAAAGCTGAGTAGATATTTGCTAAATGTATAATTCAGCAAAAGAAAAAAGATGAAAAGCATATAAATCATATATGTATTTATGATTGTGAATGCCCATATTAAAATCTTTTTAGCTTAACATTTTTTAGGTAGTTGTCGAAAGTAGAACTTTGGTAACTCTACCTTGAATTTGTTGTGTGGGTATCATGTATTTGATTCTGCCTTAAAATTATTGCGAAAAACCTTGATCCTGATTTGGAGAACTTCCTCAGCCCACTTTTATAAGAGATGAGGTTTATCCTCCTCAGATACTTCAACTCTCATTAAGAGGTCAGCTCTGCCCTGAGCCTAACTGTCCCATAGCTATTAATAAGTAGTTAAGGTGACTGGAGTAATACCAACCTAAGTTTGAATTTCAGCTCTGCTCTACCACTTACAAGTGTATATCCCAGGCAAGTTCCTAAATTAATCCTCGGTTTCCACATATGTAAAATTGTAATCATACTACCCAGGCCAATGACCCCGAAAAATGATCATGAAGATTAGGTAAGAAGGTATATATACAAACTTAGTACTCCTATTATATTACGGTACATGGATCTGCCCTTAACCAGCTAGCAACAAGCTGGGGAGCATGCACTAGTTTAGGTCCATCTAGGTGCTAATAAGACAGGATTAGACATGCAAGCGATTTATTGGGGGGGATGTCTGTGAAGGATCAAGGGAGAGGGAGCAGCAGAAAGTGAGGAAAGTCTCCAGACCGTGCTGCAGCTCTGACATCTGTGGAAGAGAGGGAAGAAGGGAAGAGAAGAAGGCGGAGAATCTAAGACTGTAGCACAGTTCTCAAAAAGTCTAGGCCAATCAAGAGTCTCGAGCAAAAGTGGCCACTGCTCACAGAAATTGGCCAGCATTTTGGGGGTTTTTTTTAGTTACTTAAAAAAATTTTTTTAGAGATAGGGTCTCACTATGTTACCCAGCCTAGAGTGCATGATCATAGCACACTGTAGCCTCAAATTCCTGGCCTCAAGCAATCCTCCCATCTCAGCCTCTCCGTAGCTGAAACTACAGATGCACACCACTGTGCCAGGCATGAATGGGCCGGCTTTAGCATACTTGCCATGCACAGTCCTAGGCATGGGAAGTCTAATCTGGTAGTGTATGCACAGAGGTAATATCCGGGCTGTCAATCAGCCATGCTCCTGCAGCAGACCTGAACTGTGCACTTTCATGGCCGTGTGAAATGTTCCACACATTGCACTGCACAGATCCACTTCTACATGCATGTGCAGGGAGCATCCCCTCCACAGGTCCAAGAACCTCTCTTCCTGCAGCGAAACGTAAAAGTAGTAGGTTGACGGGACAAACTGTGATGAGGTGTTGGGCCCAAGCTGGTTCTCATCCTCTCTTTTTTGCCATCCATTCTAAATTCCCCTCACCCTTAGCTATCAACTTGGCAGATCCTGGTGACTTACCTGGTAATGTGACCCAAATCTTCACGCTTGATGGACCTGAGCTCTTTGCAGTCAAATCCTTCTCAGGCTGGGAGCATTATGCACACCCAATCATATATGGTTCCAGTGGGTCAAGGGAGGCCCAAGTAGATCTCCTGGGTTCCACACATCTTCCTCCCTAGCCACATCCACCTTTTCAGGCTGCTGCTGATGGACCACCACAGGCATGATGGTGACACTTTTCCCTTGGAGTCCCTGGACACAAGGAATTCAAAGTGCCCTAGTGGCAGCTGTAATCTGTAGTTCAGTGGGATGTTTGTTATATATCCCCTGCCAAGAGTATACCTGGTTTGGGGACCAGGATCTTTAACCCTTGATGAGCCCAGAGTTTCAAGAACAGGAAATACAAAGTTACCAGGGGGTCATTGGGAGTGACAGCAAGCTGGACCACTCTTACTTTGACCCATTCATTCCTAGATCCATTTATTCTTTTTATTGTGGACACAGTATCATGTAGAGCAACAGTCTTCAACATTTTTGGCACCAGGGACTGGTTTCAAGGAGGACAATTTTTCCATGGACCAGAGTGAGGGGGGCCTGGTTTTGGACAAATTCTCATAAGGATTGCACAACCTGGATCCCTTGCATGGGCAGTATTGTGCTCCCATGAGAATCTAAAGTCACCACTGATGTGACAGAAGGTGGAGCTCAGGTGTGATGTGAGTGATGGGAAGCAGCAGTAAATACAGAGGAAGCTTCACTCACTCACCCGCAGCTCACCTCCAGCTGTGTGGCCCAGTTCCTAACAGGCTACAGACCAGTACCACTCCATGGTCTGGGGGGTTGGAGACCACAGATGTAGAAGTCTCTGATGTAATGCATATCCTGCAGGATGACATCCCAGCCATTCAGAAGGCCACATCCAATCTATCACTTCAGGTGTGCTTTGGAAAGGTTATTCCAGCACTCTGTGAGGTCAGTGGCTCTGGATGGTGTATGTGATATATTTGACCCCAGGACGCCATGGTTTCGAGCTCACTCCTTTTTAGATTTTATGTAGCATCTTTGTTGGCTGCACATCTGCCCCAGGGGACACCATGCTCTATTAACCACCTCTGCAATTCCCCTTGGCTGCCACTCTGACCTTGCTGGTTATTACGGTAATTGTGGCCTTGTGGCTTCTGGCAGTTAAACACTTCCAACTGGTCCCTATTCCTTGGTAGGAACCCCTTCATGCCATGGCCAGTAAGGACCTCAGCTCTGGAATTACTCTTCTACTTTGAGCCATGGCCTGCACTGTATGTTTTAGTGGTGCTGGCACCCCTCTCTTCAGTATATTTTTTTTTTTTTGAGACAGAGTCTCACTCCGTTGCCTGGGCTAGATTGCCATGGCATCAGCCTAGCTCACAGCAACCTCAAACTACTGGGCTCAAGCCATCCTTCTGCCTTAGCCTCCCGAGTAGCTGGGACTACAGGCATGGGCCACCATGCCTAGCTAATTTTTTCTATATATTTTTAAGTTGCCCAGCTAATTTCTTTCTATTTTTCTAGTAGAGATGGGGTCTCGCTCTTGCTCAGGCTGGTCTTGAACTCCTGAGCTCAAACGATCTGCCTGCCTTGGCCTCCCAGAGTGCTAGGATTACAGGCACCGTGCCCAGCCCCAGTATATTCTTAATGGTCTTCATGAATGGTGTGTCCTGGGCCTTGCATGAAACACAATCCTCAGTAGGCCTTGCTGGTCTTACGTACTGTTTTCATTCTAGCATGCTCCTTTCCTCAACCGCTTAATCCTCCCTCTACTTCCTGCCAGGGCAACTCAGGCTTCTCCCCTTTTTACCCAGGTTTGGCTACCACTTTTTCCAGGCTTCTAAGAGCTACCACACAGTACATCTGCCTCATCCACTAGGATCTGTGCTAGGGCATTATATCCTGTGTCTTGAAAAAATGCCCTTAAGTCTGAGCTTTAGAAACAGCTATACCTCTCATGGGCAATGTTACTTATCTGTTATGTAAGTGATTGTATTTCTCACTGTGATTTGATTGTTAAGAAACTCAGACTCAAATTTTAGTCATACATTTATTACATATACAGGAACTTAGAGCAATGTACTTTAGGTACTATCCTCACAACAGCTTCATTTTACTGTCTCAACTTATTTTCAGTTCACCCTGAATCTCTCACTTGCATTTATTCAACACGCTACCCACAAAGCACTGTGCTAAGCACACATGTACCATCTCATTTAATCCTGGCTTCCCTATTGTGGGGTCTTGAGCAAGATGTCAAATTCCTATAAACTTTGATGTCATCCTCTGTAAGTGAGGATAGTCATAATGTCCACTTTATAGGGTTACCATGAGGATTAATAATGATAGTTAACATCACTAGTTATGAACATATACTTGTTTTTGTCTAAAACAAAAAATCAAAATATCTGATTTTATTATTTTATGGGATGTCACAATAGTCATGTCTGGAAAGATAAACATCAGTTTATTATAAAAAACATTCAACATACAAAGCAGGATAAGTATTACTAACCTTATTTATTATGGCTTTAATCTAATTGAAGGCTTTTGTGGTTCCTGTAATTAACAGCAAGTTAACAGAATCAATAAAGCTAAGATACAATGAATGTCTATACAGAAGGGCTCATTTATGGGTTTTTTTAAATACATAAATGAGACGATGGCCCTTTCTGAGGGCAGTGATCCCAAGGATGCTTTGCTTCAAAATCTATTCAGTTTTACAGGAATAGCAGATTGCTTTGGATTGACTTACTAACTATAATAACAAGGCTTATTCTACTCCTGGGACTTAGTATACTGCATTAATAATTAAAACACCTTGTGTGGAAATGCAATGCTGACAGCCATGCTTGGTGCTCTGGAAAGACCACTGCATCAGAAAGCAGGATACTCGGATGCCGGATGAGCTCTTCAACAGACAAGAAACTTAGGGCAGTCCCTTTAACCTCTCTGATCTCAGATATCTCCTTGGGTTGGATCATGTTATTTTAGGAGGCCTAACTGCATCAAAATTCTGTGCATCTTTATATTTTAACCTCATAGTATCCTTGTAAAAGTCATTTGCCATGAAGTCACGTATGCATTTGACAGATGGCTGTAACTAAAGTGGAAAGTCTAAATTATATGCCCAAAAGCAATAGGAAAATGAGTTACAGTTGAACAAGAATTAGATATGACTTCTTCCCAAGTTCTAATTTTCTGTTATTTTGCTGAGAGAGTGATATCTAGAACTCATACACTCTCAGAGGTCTATGGCATCCGACAATTCAACTTAATTCAACAAATATTTATTCAATAGAAGTATGTGCTAAGCACTGTGTTAGTTTCTAGTAATATGATGCAGGACATATAAGACCAGTAACAATTAACTAAACAGCTACATGTATACCAGGCCCTTGGCAGGGGTGGCCACTCTTTCTGCCCTCAGGGACTGCAGTGGACAGAGGAAGGAAGGAAGACATCCATCTGAAAAATAGACGATCAAATGTAAAACAGCTGCTACAGACATAAATGCCCTAAGATTTCAGAGATAGAAAACATCACTGAAAATCCAAATAGACTTCATGAAGAGTGCAAGATGTGAACTGAACCTTGTAGGATACTGAAAAATCAAAAAGGTGGGAAAGTGTTAGGCCTATTTAATTGGCATAATTTATATCCTGCCCAGAATTGTTAAGATTAGGTTTATTTTTATGTGTGAAATACATATGCATTGTCTTCACTCAGTTTTAAGTGCCATGACAGCAGAAACCGTGTATAGTATTTCTTTATATCTGACTCAGCCCAGTAGATATTTATAGAGTGCCAACCATATAACAGACATTGTACTAAGTAAGCTCTGGAGGGAAAGCTAAAGAAGGAAAGAGAAAAGAATTGGAGATGTAACTCAGAAGTTAGCTGAGGCCCCTTTGCCCCTCAAAGATTGGAGCAAACTTGGTTTGAACCTCCAACCCATTACCCAGCCTGTGAAAATATAAAGACCTTTCAAGAACTAGATAACTTCTTGAACACTGTCCAGGGACACTTCCACCTCTTTGCATCTACTCTGTTTTGTACCATGTTGAAATGAAACTCAGTCCCTTGCCGGTTTTCCCACCAAAGGCACTCACACAAAGCTGCCGGGTTCAGCAGCACGCCCTGAAGATGTAGGTAGGTGATGTAGAGAAGACTCAGTCTGCTGCCCTGCTAGCTGCTCTCTCCCTGTCCCTCTGCCCTCCCTCCTCTCTTCCTCACACTCTCCAGTTTGTAGATTGTCCCCAAGATTTCCAAATTCTCCCTGTAGTATGCACAGCAAGTCGCCAGGTCCTTGGTCTCAACTTTCTGCCTCAAACACTTTCCAATGTATTCTATTATACCTCATTTTCCAACTGATTTTTCCAAATCTAGATGCTTCTATCCTCGGGAAGAATTCAGGTGTCAGCTATTAAGAGATAGTGACATTTTTCCCACTTTGTAACAGAGAAGTGAGTTCACTGGTGACTCTAACAGAAACCCACGAGGCTATCTATGGAGGCACAGAAGGAGATACTGAAGGAAATGGTTCAGGAAGAGTTTCTTGGCCCCTTCTAAGTGGTTTCTCTCACTCTTGAATTCACACAGCATTTGTTTCCTGCATTACTCCTGAGAAACCTTCCTTTTCTGCCTTCTCTTGCTATTGCTCTTCCCATCCATCTGTGTGTTTTATCTTCATGACCAGGTTTTTTGCAGCTCTGCACAGCCAGCTTTTCTCACCTCTCCCCAGAATGCTCGTGGCATCTGGAGGTGCCTCCTGGGTGAGGGGCCTCACTCGTCTGCTGAGTCTCGACCTGTGGAAGCTGTATGATCTGTTTAGTTCAACGACACCTTCCCTAAATTCCCCTAAAAATGCCACGTGGCAGGAGTTTGTTTTAATTAAAATGCCGCTAAGAATGCATTCAGTATTTAACCAATTTGCTTGAGACAGCTGGAGATGTCCACTCATGTTCCACCAAGGAGGCGCTGGAAAGCACTAACATGTATTTAAGTACCCTAGATACCAGCCATCTTCTTTAATTCTCATAATCACCTTTTGAGGTGAGATTAGGTGATTTGCCAAAGTTCACATGACTACAAGGCAGGAACTGAAATTTTAACATGGGAATACCTAGCTTCAAAGCTCCCGTTCTTTTCACTATATCACACCTCTAGAATAATAATGCCCCTTTAGAGATAGTAAACTTCTCATTATTAATAAGAAGCACAGTTATCCACTAGAATACAAACTAAACAAACCACCCCAATAGTTAGAGTAGTCAAAAGAAAATTGACTCTATGAACTTGAACAAGGAGCTGAGCTTCAGGTTACTTACCGGCAGACACACAATTCTACAGAGTTGATGTCAACATTAAGTGAAGTAACATATATAATACCAGGCATGCAGTCTTTCCATTGGCTGAAAAGACTGCCTTCATTCTTTAAAAATTTTGAATGTGTTAAATGAAAATCCTCCTTCCTTTTACAGAGTATAAAATGGAACTTGACACTCAGATCTGACTTTCACATTAGTTGGGCAGGTGTTTTTTAATTGAGTTAACGCATTACATTATTTGGAAGGAGCATTAGCTGACTCATGCCAGAGATTAACCATTAACCCAACACCACTCAGTAGCAACCACAGTCCTGGGAGGCAAATTGGCACCACTGTCAATATCCTTCGAAGCCCTTCCCCACAGTAACTACCACTACCCCCCCAAATAGGTTGAGATTATTGCAATCATCCCAGATAGGAGGTAAGACAGTTTAAGGCATGACCATTATAAAATATGAGGAAGTTCTGCGGGATGGATTGGGGGAATGAGACCACTCTTCCCAGGCCCTCCAGTACACCAAAGCTTATGTTTCTAAAATCTCAGGCTTGGCAGTGAATCAGAGCTGGGTTTTAGTTCTGCCTGTTCCTACTTGTATGATTTTGAGTACATTACCACTTTAAATCTCAGGGGGTTTTAGTCTGTAAAATGAGGAAGATAATGTTTTCTGTCTTCCAAGTTTGTTGTGAAGATTAAGTTAAATAATTAATATGAGGCATTTAGTACAGTATCTGGCACATTGTAAGCCCCTCAAAAAGTTGGCTATTATTTTATTATTAGCAGGGACCAGGGCCTTAGAGTTCTAAGATACAGGGCAATAAAAGAGGAAAGGAAAGAAAAGCCCCTTGTTGCTGGAAGAGCCAGTACCACAGTCGGGCACACAGGGTCTATCACAGTCTGCCCCAAGCCTCTACCTTACCCTATACTCACCTGCGTGCACTCTGTGAAAACTTCCTTAGCTCCCTCAGGTAGGCAAAACTCCTCCTCTAGCTTCCCAGAGCACTTTGCATATACTTTTCTGCTTTCCCTGATCATATATTCTCTTTTGTTTGCATACCTATCTCCACTCTACCCTACCTCATCCCAGGCTGTGAGTTGGTAGAACAGCAGGGACCATGTAGTCATCTTTGTATCTGCAGCTGTAGGCACTCTGTAAGTCCCAGATGGATGGATGGATTAAGGAACATGAGACAACATAGAGGCTTGGTAAAGGGATCAGGTCTGGGTACCCAGAGGACTAGCTAGGTAAGACAGTGTTTGCTTCATAAGCTTGCCTAAGCCAGGGTCTGAGAAGACACAAAGAGGACATGACATTTGCAGAATTTTTTGCTTGGTGAGGGTGGTTAAACAATCTGTATGTCCCTTCATGGGAAAAGCATGGCTAGCTGGTGGATGCTGTCAGGGCCAATGTTAGTCAAAACCCCTTGGGAACCACGAGCCAAGGCAGGATGATACCTGTAAGTTTTTTTGCAGCCTGCAACATTGATATATTAATCGATTAGGAACAAGTCCTTCCAGGTGTGGCTGGTTGCTAGCAGGGCAGGCAGACTTGTGGACAATAACTATTCTCCCTGCGATTGTGTTCACTGTAAACAGTGATGCAAGACCTAAAAATAGAAAGGGGATATGAAATGTGATTCTCACAGAACATTTAAGGATAACGTTTCAAAGTACATAAAATATAAAGTATCTTAGAACATAGGGCAATATAAAGGGAGACAATATACGAGGTCTGTCTGGAAAGTATCCAGCCACTATTAATATATAACGAGAATGGTTTTCACAACACAGATGTGACCTGGCAACCAAGGAGAGTAGACTGGAATAAGCAAGCGTGAACAATGACGACTTCACCGTACTAGTCAGTGGGGCACTAGACGCCATTGAGTGAGCATGTGTACTGTGTGGCTGTCAAATTAAAATGATTGAGCGAGTAGAGCAATGAATCTGTATCAAATTTTGTGTTAAGCTTTAACGTTCCTCTGTGGAAACTATTCGAATGATTCAGAAGGCTTTCGGGGATAATGCAATCAGTGCAAATAAAAGTGTGGCCCAAATGCTTCAAAGATGGTCGAGAATCTGTTGAAAGTGATCCACGTTCTGGAAGGCCTGCAACAAACAGAACACCTGAGAATGTTGACCGTGTACGGGTTAGGTTAAGAGACGCTGGGAGAACCGTGTGAGGTCCCAAGGTGCCTACTTTGCAGGAGACTCAGGCGTCGTTGTCCTTTGTACAATGTTTCTTGTATTTTGTATCTTCTTCAATAAATGTCTCTATGTTTCATATCACATGCCTGGATACTTTCTGTAAAGACCTCCTAACTTTACTTTTCAGAAATCATTCCATTTGCATTTTACCTTATACTTTTTGTTAGTAGCAACTGAAAATGATAATATTTATTGATTAATCACTTATTATGTACCTCAGACTTCACTTTTTTTTTTTTAGAGACAGAATCTCCCTCTGACACTCAGGCTGGAGTGCAGTGGTAGCTATCATAGGCTCAAATTCCTGGGTTCAAATGATCCTCCCACCTCAGCCTCCCCAGTAGCTAGGACTATAGGTGCATGCCGCTGTGTCCAGCTATTCTTTTTTATTTTTATATTTTTGTAGAGATGAGAGTAGTGCTATGTTGCCCATGCTTGTCTAGAATTTTTAGCCTCAAGTGATCCTCCTACCTCAGCCTCCCAAAGTGCTGGGATTATAGGCATGAACAACCATGCCCAGTCATTGCTTTTTTTAAAAAATGATGTACTGGAGTTGGCTCCCACTGGCTCATAAGAGCCAATTGTGTGCATGTATTCTCAACTCTATATTAGATTATTTCACATTGGCATCTTAAAATCAGCCACATCAAAAGTATTTACACCATAGAAACTGGCAAACACTAAAAATCAGGGTTTTATACTCCCATCCCACTTGAGAGCTGATTGTTAAACATTTACCAGCATACCACTGACTTTACAATGACTGATCCTAATGAACTTTCCCAATACTACTATTTTACAGATGGGAAATTGAAGTTTAGAGAGGTTAAATAACTAAATAATTTATTACAAACTTTTTGTTGGCAAAGGCAGGATTAAAATTCAAACCATCTGCAAATTCCAGATGCAAATTCCATGCACTTAACCACATAATTCTTTGCAACACTTTTTATTTATAAAAAAATCAGAAAAAAATTATCTTATATCAAAGATGTAAGATTTTAAACCCCTAATTTTAAGATTTCAGGCCGGGTGCAGTGCTCATTCCTGTGATCCTAGCATTCTTGGAAGCCAAGGCGGGAGGATTACTTAAGCTCAGGAGCTCAAAACAATCCTAAGCAAGAGCAAGACCCCATCTCTACCAAAAATAGAAAAATTAGCCGGGCATCATGGCATGTTCCTGTAGTCTCAGCTACATGGGAAGCTGAGGCAGGAGGATCATTTGAGTCCAGGACTTCGAGGATGCAGTGAGCTATGGCGACACCACTGTACTCTATTTGGGGTGGCAGAGTGAGACTCTGTGTCCAAAAAAAAAAAAAATTTCAAACCCTTAATTAGCTTAGCAAAGTCAGAGTAGGCAGCTCCAAGCTCCTGTCCCCCCATAGAAACTCAAAAAACAAGCAAAAGCTGTCAAAATCAACTGTGTCAGAATGCTGGGAAACAGGCAAAGGCTTATAGCAACCAAGTGAATGCTGAATCAAGAAAAAGTCGACTTAAAAATGGTAGGAAAGTTTTGTGGTATTTTTACTTGCTGTTACCCCGCATGCTCATGGCTTGGCAACAGTCCTGAAGACAGCAGCCCACATTGCCAGCGAGGGCCCATGGCTCCTTGTTACAGAGGGAGCAGAGCAGACCTTACTTGCAAATTACTGTATGGATCTGTTTTAACCTGTCTGGAGCATCTGAAGGACTGGCACAAGGTGCTCATCTCTATTTGCTTAGCCCTAAGCTAACCAGGCTGGAAAAGCACCAGGCGTTTGCTCAAAACATTGTAAGGTGAAAGAACAATGCCTGAGACAAAAGATCATAATTGAGATATATAATAAACCACCTAAGGCCTGGGAGAAAAATGTGAGAAGAGAATTTATTTGGAAAGGTAGGGCAATCAAAAGCACCTGTATATATGTAAAATTTAGAAAGCCATGCATATGCCCAGGGCAAGATGCTTGCTCAGAAAAGACCTGAACAAAACCTTAAGCTTTCATTGCAGGCTGATTCTTATGCTCGGTGCAAGTCTGGCTAAGTGTTGAAGGAGGGCCCCAGCATAGACCCAATCTGCAAAAACCAATAGAGGTATTTTGTTTGTTTGTTTTGCCTTATTTTTTTAGCTCTTGACATTCAAGTAAAATTCTGTCAAAATACTCACTGAATACAAACTAAGGAACAGAAACTTCAGCAACCACACATGACAAAGAAAACAATCTCTGCAAAAAATACTTGGGAAAGTTGCTAGAAAAAACTAGTACAGACTTCAACAATTAAAAAACTGGAACCCAGAACACCCTGGGGAAGGGGAAGAATTTGATTTCCACAGTCACCACATTATACTATTCAAAAGTCCAAAGCTAGGCACAGTGGCTTGCACCTGTAATCCCAGCTACTCAGGAGACTGAAGAGGGTAGGATCACTTGAGGCCAGGAATTCAAGACCACCCTAGACAACATAGTGAGATCCATTCTCTAAAAGTAAAAAATTTTTACAGGTGAGATGGCATGTACCTGTAGTCCCAGCTAGTCAAGAGACGGAGGTGGAAGGATTGCTTGAGCCCAGGAGTTCGAGCCTTCAGTAATCTATGATTGATGCCATTGCACTCTAGCCTGGGCAACTAAGTTAGACCCTGTCTAAATAAAAGAAAAGTCCAGTTTTCAAAAACGACAAGGCACACAAAGAAACAGAATATATAGCTCAATGGAACAAAAATATAGTGACAAAAACTATGCCTCAAGAAGCCCAGACATTAGACTTATCAGACAAAGATTTTAAAACAATGGTCTTAAATATGCTCAAAGAGTTAAAAGAAAACATGGACAAAAAAACCCCACAGGAAATCAAGAAAATGATGTATGAATGAAATGAGAATACCAATAAAGAGGTAGAAATTATAAAAAGGAACCAAAGAAATTCTGCGGCTGAAAAAGTATAACAACTGAAATGAAAAAAAAAATCACTAGAGCAGTATTAATTTGCTAGGGCTACCATGACAAAATGTTATCAATTGAGAGGCTTAAACAACAGAACTTTATTTTCTCATAGTTCTGGAGGCTAGAAGTCCAAGATCAAGGTGCTGGCAGGGTTGGTTTCTCTCTGTGGCTTGTAGATCTCTGCCCTCTTGATACCCCATTCACATGGTTGTACCTCTGTGCACACACACCATGGTATCTCTTCTTATACACACAGCAGTCATATTGAATTAGGACCCTACCACACACATTTTAACCTAGTCATCTCAAAGAAAACAATTAAATTTATTTTAATTTAATCAGTTTGATCACCAGGAACAAGGATGCCTGCTTTCAACTGCTCTTCAACATTGTAGTGTTCAACCTGAGAAAGCTGCTAGAAAAGAAAAAAAAAAAAAAACTAAACTAAAAACATTGTACTGAAAATTCTAGCCAGAGCAAGTAGACAAGAAGTAGAAATAAGGGGCATCCAAACTGGAAAGGAAGAAGTAAAACTGTATTTTTGTATCCAAAGAATCCACAAGAAAGCTACCTGAGCTAATAAATGAATTCAGCAAAGTTGTAGATCACAAGGTCAACACACAAAAATCAGTTGTGTTTCTATAAACCAGCAATGGACATCTGAAAAAGCAATTTAAAAAAGCAATTCCATTTGCATTACAATAACATCAAAAAGTATAAAATACCTAGGAGTAAATTTAAGCAAGGAGGTGAAATATTTTACACTGAAAACCATAAAACATGGCTGGAAGATTTAGGAAGACCTAAATAAATGGGAAGACATCCACATTCATGGATTGGAAGACTTAATATTGTTAAGATGGCAATAATGCCCAGAGTCATTTACAGATGAAACACAATCTCTACCAAAACTTCAACAGCTCTTTTTGCAGAAATAGAAAAAGCCTATCCTCAAATTCATATAGGATCTCAAAGGGCCTGGAATAGCCAAAATTATCTTGAAAAAAAAATCAAAAAGTTGGAGGACTCACACTTCCTAATTTCAAAACTGACAAAACCACAGTAATCAAACAGTGTGATACTGGCATAAGGATAGACATATAGACCAATGCAATAGAATTGAGTGTCAGAAATAAACCCTCACATTTATGGTCAATGGATTTTTGACAGGGTGCCAAATCCACTCAATGGGGGAAAGTATAGTTTCTTCAACAGATGGAGTTAGCACAACTGGATTTCTATATGCAAAAGAATAAAGTTGGGGCCAGGCGTGGTGGTTCACACCTGTAATCTTAGCACTCTGGGAGGCCAAGGTGGGAGGATCGTTTGAGCTCAGGAGTTCGAGACCAGCCTGAGCAAGAGCAAGACCCCATCTCCACAAAAAATAGAAAAATTAGCTGGGCATGGTGGTGCTTGCCTGTAGTCCCAGCTATTCGGGAAGCTGAGGCAGGAGGATAGCTCAAACCCAGGAGTTTGAGCTTACAGTGAGCTATGATGATGCCACTGCACTCTAGCTTGGGTAACATAGCAAGACCTTGTCCCCCTGCCAAAAAATAAATAAATAAGTAAAGCTGGGTCCCTACCTCACACTATATACAAAAATTAACTCAAAATGGATCAATGACCTAAATACAAGAGCTAAAACCATAAAATTCTTAGAGGAAAATGTAGGGGTAAATCCTGGTAACCTTGGACTTGGCAATGGATTCTTAGATATGACACCAAAAGCATGAGCAACCAAATAAATAAATAAATTGAACTTCAGCAAAATTAAAAGCTTCTGTGTATCAAAGGACATTATTAATAAGGTGAAAAGACAACCAACATGATGGAGAAAGTATTTGCACATTAAATATCTGATAAAAGGTTTACTATCCAAAATATATAAGGAACTTCTATAACTCAACAACAAAAAGACAAACAACTCAATTAAAAAACAGGCAAAGGACTTGAATAGACACTTCTCTAAAAACGATATACAAATGCCAATAAGCACATTAAAAAAATGCACATGATTAGTCACTAGGGAACTGCAACTTAAAACCACAATTAGATAGCACTTCACACCTGCAAAGATGGCTATAAAACAAACACATATAACAAGTGTTTGCAAAGATGTGGAGAAATTGAAACCCTTATACATCACTAGTGAGAATATAAAATGGCATAGTCCCTGTGGAAAACAGTTTGGCAGTTCCTCAAAAAGTTAAACATAAATAGCTGGGCGCAGTGGCTCACACCTGTAATCCTAGCACGTCCAGAGGTTGAGGCAGGAATGGCACTTGAGGCCAGGAGCTCGACCAGCCTGAGCAACATAGTGAGACCTAATCTTTGAGGGAAAAAAAACAAAAGTTAGACATAGAATTACCATATGACCCAGCAATTCCACTCTTAGGTATTTAATATATACTCAAAAGAAATGAAAAGAGGGACTCAAAATACTAATGTTCATTACAGCATTATTAACAATAGCCAAAAGGTGAAAACAACCCGAGTGTCTATCAATAGATGAATAGACAAACAAAATATGAAATATGGATACAATAGAATATTTTCAACCATAAAAAGGAATAAGGTTCTGATACATGATACAATGTGAGTGCACCTTGAAAACATTATGCTAGGTAAAATGAGCCAGAAATCAAAGGACAAATATTGTATAATTCCACTTATATAAAACATATAAAATACCTAGAATAAGTCAATTTATAGAGACAAAAAGTAAATTAGAGTTTATCAGGGGCTGAAAGGAGGAAGGAAAGGAGAGTTATTGCTTAATGAATATAGAGTTTCTGTTTCGTGTGATGGAAATGTTTAGAAATAGGTAATGGTAGTGGTTGCATGACACTGGGAATGTAATTAGTGTCATTAAACTGTGAACTCAAAGTGGTTAAAATGGCACATTTTGTGTTATATGTATATTACCACAATTAAAAACCCTAATAATCCTAGGACTCTGGGAGGTTGAGGCGGGCGGATTGCTCAAGATCAGGAGTTCGAAACCAGCCTGAGCAAGAGTGAGACCCTGTCTCTACTACAAATAGAAAGAAATTAATTGGGCAACTAAAAATATATATACAAAAAATTAGCTGGGCATAGTGGCATATATCTGTAGTCCCAGCTTCTCGGGAGGCTGAGGTAGAAGGATTACTTGAGCCCAGGAGTTTGAGGTTGCTGTGAGCTACACTCTAGCCTGAGCAACAGAGTAAGACTTTGTCTAAAAAAAAAACCAAACTCAAACTGTTCATGTCTGTCAACCCTCTACCTAATTTTCCAGCACCTTCTTATCCTCCTTGTTTGAGCCTGATGTTGCCCACTTCTCTCCCAATTGCTCAGTCTTGCTTCTGTGTTCCTTGGCAACAACTGTGGAAAGAAATGCACCAGCCACCACCCTGAACTAGCTAAGCACCACTGTGTTGACAAAAACTGCGTTGGCATTAGAGGAAAAACTAGGTAAAAAAATAGGTACAAACAGTACATAGAATAAAAGCCCTTGAAAGCACAGATGAGCCATGTGTGATAGCTTTAGAAACTTGTGCAAAGGCATGAGTTTTCTTCTGGACCACCTCTCTCAGTGGTTCAAGAAACAAAGGTGTGACATCCCAACCTCCTGAAGCAGACTGCCCCCCCTAACCCCGCCACCAAGTGTCAGGTCACAAAGACCGAGCCTCTTTAGACAATTTAGTCTAGCCCTGATGTGCTTATCCTTTAATGTGCTCTGTATTTATATTCTCTCTTGTTTTGTTTTCCTAAGTTAGACAAAATTTTTGATTAACTACTTGGCCTTTTCACAATGATCTTGATGCTTAAAGGTAATTTTTGTGGACCAGGACTTCTTTCTTTAAGTGAGAATGTAGAACATAACAGTATAATATTAATAGTCTATACTATTCCATAGACCTGCCCACTTTTCAAAGGAGAAGGGAACTCTAACAGTTCTTTTGCTTTGGGGGACTGAATGTAATTTTGCATGCATTTCTAAAATTCAGATTATAAAGTTTACTTTATAAAATTGTGTATGGTAGTGGTAAAGACTTGGGGCATTGGTGTCCTGTGTTTGACGTTGGCACTGTCCTCTACTATGTGCTCTGGACAAGTCTCCCCACCTCTCCCCACCTCTGAGTATGGATTTCCTCATCTTTAAAGTAGACAGTGTAAAACCTACCTCAGAGGATTATGGTGAAGTTTAAATGAAAGAAAGGATAAGAAGTACCTAGCACAGTACCCAGCACAGAGTAGGTGCTCAAGAAAGACAGCCTTTAGTTACCTTATTTGTTGTACCACATCCATGAACACCCAGAGTTCTTCTCCATAAAATTTTCCCAGACATCCCATGATGATTTTTCTTTTCTCTACATTCCTAAAATTCTTGAGAATCAAAAATACAATTCATGCTGTAGCCATTTTCATAAACTTTCATCAAATAAACTTGAAGTCTTTTTTTTTTTTTTTTTTTTTTTTTGAGACAGGGTCTTGCTCTGTCCCCTGGGCTAAAGTGCAGTGGCATCATCAGAGCTCACTGCAACCTCGAACTCCTGGCCTCAAGCAATTCTCCTGCCTCAGCCTCCCAAAGAGTTAGGATTACAGGCGTGAGCCACCACACCCAGCCAAGTCCTTTGAGAGCAATGGCAGTGTTGCAGACTCTCGCTGCCCCCAAAGCCTGATGACACAACACAGCTAGTGGACCCTGAAGGAACATGTCTTGGTCTGTTTTATGCTGCTATAACAGAATACCTGAGACTGGGTAATTTATTTAAAAAAAACAAAAATGAAGATTTGTTGCAGTTCTGGATGCTGGGAAGTTCAAGGTCTAGAAACCCATGTCTGCTGAGGGCCGTTCTGTCATGTCATCCCATGGCAGAACACAGAAGGGCATGAAAGCACATGCACGAGAGAGAGGAAGAGATCAAGTTCACAATCTCAAGTCCTTTTATAACTGGCATGGATCCCTTCATGAGGGTGGAGCCCTCATGATCTAAACATCTTCCATCAGGCCCCAATCTCAACACTGTTGCATTGAGGATTAAGTTT
The DNA here is from genome assembly GCA_008750895.1 of Mirza zaza. Classification (NCBI taxonomy): domain Eukaryota; kingdom Metazoa; phylum Chordata; class Mammalia; order Primates; family Cheirogaleidae; genus Mirza; species Mirza zaza. Next base: position 22,463 of record VSMD01069209.1, read on the forward strand.
CCAACATATGATTTTTGGGGGACACATCTAAACCACAGCAGAACACTTGTTAAATCGAGTGGCTATGAAGCAATCTGGAGCCCAGGATAAAGCACTGGACTAGTCATCATAGGATTTAGGCTCTAGTCCTAGTTTGTGACATGGGACAACAAATTTCAATGCAACTCTGATAATCAGTTTCTAAACTGGAAGAATAGGGCTGCCCTGCCTACTTTCAGGAAGAATTCCAGTCAGATTCAAATGTGACACCATACATGTGAAAGTGTTTGGTTATTCCTGAAGTGCTAAACAAACATAGCCCTACCTGGATTCTTTTTTTTTTTTTTTTTTTTGAGACAGAGTCTCACTTTATTGCCCAGGCTAGAGTGAGTGCCATGGCATCAGCCTAGCTCACAGCAACCTCAAACTCCTGGGCTCAAGCAATCCTGCTGCCTCAGCCTCCCAAGTAGCTGGGACTACAGGCATGCGCCACCATGCCCGGCTAATTTTTTCTATATATGTTAGTTGGCCAATTAATTTCTTTCTATTTATAGTAGAGATGGGGTCTCGCTCTTGCTCAGGCT
>VSMD01069211.1:0-55008 GCA_008750895.1 Mirza zaza
TTTTTTATTTTTTTTTTTTTGAGACAGAGTCTCACTTTATTGCCCAGGCTAGAGTGAGTGCCGTGGCGTCAGCCTAGCTCACAGCAACCTCAAACTCCTAGGCTCAAGCAATCCTTCTGCCTCAGCCTCCCAAGTAGCTGGGACTACAGGCATGCGCCACCATGCCTGGCTAATTTTTTCTATATATATTAGTTGGCCAATTAATTTCTTTCTATTTATAGTAGAGATGGGGTCTCGCTCTTGCTCAGGCTGGTCTCGAACTCCTGAGCTCAAACGATCCGCCCACCTCGGCCTCCCAGAGAGCTAGGATTACGGGCTTGAGCCACCGCGCCCGGCCTGTAATTTTATCTTTTAACACTTCTGACCTTAGAGCTCTTTACCTTTACTTTACCTTCACACCTCACATCGCTCCCTCCCTCTCCTGCAGACTCAGCTCTCTCTTTTTTCTTTCGACTGTGATTTTAAAGCAAGCTCCTGGTCCCACTGCTCTTGTCAGCACCCCTGGGCAAGTTTCCCTTGTCCTAGAGCTCAGAGTGGGTGCAGGTGGCACTGAGGCTACATGCTAAGATTGATTTTTCCTGAGACAAACATAAAATTTCCTCCAGTTGGCTGCCAGCCAATGTCTCCTGTTTCTGACCCACGCTATTTCAAAGTGTAGTCTGTGCATTGTTTCAAATTCCTCATCTCCACTTTTCAACCCATGACAGCCTCGCTCCACATTGCTTCATGGATACGGTTACTACTTTAGTCAGCAATGATCTCTTCAGTGGCTTAATTGGGAAATTGTCATTCATTCAACAAATATTGAGTGTCAACCATTTGCCATGCACGGTTCTAGGTACTAGGGATATAGCAGTGTACAAAATGATTAATTAAAAGTCCCTATCCCAATGGAGCTTATATTCTAGTAGGGGGAGGAAGACCATATAGATGTGCTAATTTCTTTATTGTCTTTATTTCAATGCTATCCCAATTCCAACCAGCTAAGACAAATCTGGAAGACCTTGTACTTCTTCATCCCTCATTCAATCTGACACCAAGATTCACTTCAACTCCTAAGTTGCCCTCTAACCCACTATTTCTCTATATTCCAACTACCTTAGTTTGGCCATGGAAATATTTACACCACAGAAATTGGCATGCTATAAATCAGAGCTTTTCCTTTGGAAAGTCAGTTGTAAAGCATTTACTCGCATACCACTAATCAAGGACCTTATATGTTTTCCCCTTGCACAGCTACAGAGGTTTTATGTTCTCTACATTCCCTGTTTCATCCCCCTGGAAATCATCCTTCTTAAAGCTGCTGTCAGAGTGCTCCATTTAAAACATCTATGTGATCATGTCAATCCTCTGCCTGATACTCTTTCAGAGTTCCCAACCCCTTTCAAAGCATTAGCACTGCATATAAAACATACCTTCATCTGGCCCTTCTTATTTGTCCAGCCTATATTTTACCTTACATTTTAGTCTGTACTTGTATTTAGCAGCACTTGTATTTGTCTTTCACTCCTTCAAGGTATAGGTAAAAGTATGCAAAGGTATAGGCTGTTCCTTCCACCTGGAATACCTGGCAAATTCCCAGTCATCTCACAAGACCATTAATACATGACATTTTGAGCTCCCTTTCCAAGATCAGGCTGGTTAGATGCCTTTTTTGTGCTCTCACAGGATTCTGTGCATAAATCTGTCACAGCTCTTAAGCAACTGCACAGAAACTGGTTTACTTCTTGTCAAGTTCCCAGCTAAGCTGTTTGGGACTGTGACCTTCACTCCAGTCCTGCAGGAGAAGGCTCTCTGTAGTTCTAGTCTTGGCCCTTTCCTCATCTTACTGAGTAGACTCTACTCAGTCTTCCTGGGTGATCCCAGCCATTCCTAAGACTTCTTCCTTGGCCTCTTACTACCTGTATGCTCATGATTCACCATTTATATCTCTAGTCCACATCTCTTGGCCTAATGAACATCTTGCTACCTGGATGTACTACCTTAATATATTTAAAACAGAATTCAGTATCTTTTCCTGCGAGTCTCCCCTTCCTGGGTTTATATGTTAGTGAATAGCATTCCCAGGGGCCAGCAAACTCCAGGCAATAGGCTATCCGTGTTCATAGCTTGAGCTAAGAATGGTTTCTACATTTCTATTTATTTATTTTTTTCCTCAATTGCGCTCCTCCTTTATTTACTTTTCTTTATTTCCCCACTGCACTCTTCCTTTATTTACTTTTATTTCCCCCACTGCACTCCTACTTGGTTTCTAAATTTCTTTTTTTTTTTTTTTTTTAAACAGAGTCTCACTCTGTTGTCCGGGCTAGAGTGCCGTGGTGTCAGCCTAGCTCACAGCAACCTCCAACTCCTGGGCTCAAGCAATCCTCTTGCCTCAGCTTCCTGAGTAGCTGGGACTATAGGCATACGCCACCATGCCCAGCTAATTTTTTTTTTTTTATATATGTTTTTAGTTGGCCAATTAATTTCTTTCTATTTTTAGTAGAGATGGGGTCTCGCTGTTGCTCAGGCTGGTTTTGAACTCCTGACCTTGAGCGATCCACCTGCCTCGGCCTCCCAGAGTGCTAGGATTATAGGCGTGAGCTTAACCAAGGTTTCCACATTTTTAAAGAAAAAAACACCAAAACAAAGTAATATGCAACACAGACCATATATGGCCTACAAAGCCTGAAATATTTCCTACTTGGCCTATCTCAGGAAAAGTCTGCAAACCTTTGGACATTGTCATTTGCCGAAGAACTTGGTAATCAGTAATAGTATTAATTAATTAATTATTATTATTATTTGAGACAAAGTCTTGCTCTGTCAACCAGGATAGAGTGCGGTGGGGTCATCATACCTCACTGAAACCTCAAACTCCTGGGCTCAAGTGATTCTCCTGCCTCATCCTCTTGAGTAGCTGGGACTACAGGTGTGCCACCACACCTGGCTAATTTTTCTACTTTTTTGTAGAGACAGGGTTTTACTTTTGGTTAGGCTGGTCTTGAACTCCTGGCCTCAAGCAATTTTCCCACCTTGGCCTCCCAGAGTGTTAGGATTACAGGTGTGAGCCACTGTTTCTGGCCTAGAATCCTTTTTTTTTCAAATCCCAGTAGGGCCTTCTATGGCCTGAACTCCACCCAAGAAACTTGGTAGGGAGTTTTATTCAGAGTGAGTATGTAGTCCACTGAACCATAACTATTTATCTTTTGGTGACCACCAGTAGCCTTGAAAGCAATCTCTAAGTCTTAGAGATTTTTTTCTTTATTTGCTGGGTCTAGTATGGTGAAGGACATAGAGTTAACAAGTGCTTGTTGAATTAATCATTGAATAAATTACATTGACTTATCTAATGGCAGAGTCAGTAAATGGCAGGATCAAATCAAGAAAGGTGAGAGACTTTTTCATTAAACTGTATTGTTGAAAATAACATTTTCTAGGTGTTAGAACCCATCAATAGGTTGGGTGTGGTGGCTCACGCCTGTAATCCTAGTACTTTGGGAGGCTGAGGCAGGAGGATTACTCAAGGTCAGGAGTTCTAGACCAGCCAGTGCAAGAGTGAGACCCTGTCTCTACTAAAAATAGAAAGAAATTAATTGGACAAATAAAAATATATAGAAAAAATTAGATGGCCATGGTGGCACATGCCTGTAGTCCCAGCTACTAGGAAGGCTGAGGCAGTAGGATTGCTTGAGCCCAGGAGTTGGAGGTTGCTGTGAGCTAGGCTGATGCCATGGCACTCTAGCTCAGACAACAGAGTGAGACTCTGTCTCAAAAAAAAAAAAAAAAAGAACTCATCTATATAAACTACATAAATCTATACTTTGGAAGATAAATTTTATTTATGTACATATTTATATTTAAATTTATATCTATAGATTTATAAACATTTAGCTTTATTTTACACTAATTTATTTTTATTTAAACATATATTTATATTTATACTTCTGCATTTATCTATTTATCATATAAAGTTCAAAAAGAATAAAGATACTAAGCAATCTAAACAGCTGAGAAATACTTGTTATGAAATTACCACAAAAGCACATTTCTGTGAATGAGCAAAGAATATTTTCTAAGTGAAATTTAGTATTCTAATCATATTAAATACATTTAAAAATTAAGAATGTAATTTAGGCTGGGCGCAGTAGCTCATGCCTGTAATCTTAGCACTCTGGGAGGCTGAGGCAAGAGGATTGCTTGAGCTCAGGAGTCTGAGGTCAGCCTGAGCAAGAGTGAGACCCCGTCTCTACTAAAAATAGAAAGAAATTAGCCAAACAACTAAAAATAGACAAAAAATTAGCCAGGCATGGTGGCGAGTTCCTGTAGTCCCAGATACTTGTGAGGCTGAGGCAGGAGGATCACTTGAGCCCAGGAATTTGAGGTTGCTGTGAGCTAGGCTGATGACACGGCACTCTAGCCCAGGCAAGAGAGTGAGACTCTGTCTCAAAAAAAAAAAAAAAAATTAAGACTGTAATTAAGCCAAATCTCTGATTTTAAAGCAGACAAGGGGCTGCAAAGAGCTTGCTGCTCTTCTTCTTTCTGAAATGCTAAGTGAGGACAGACACTGGGAAAACCAACATGATAAAAAATGAAGAAGGGATTGTCATACAGTATGACTTAAATGGCCACAAAAGAGTTTAAACAAAAGAACTAAAAACTTCGCAAGTTAGGCCTCAGACTAATTCTCATCAAGCTGGCAGGCAATCCTTTAAATAAAAAAAATAAAATAAAAAAAAAATAAAAGGGAGATCTTAACAATGGGAATCTTAACAATGGGAAATACTGGGGTGAATAGTTCTAAAAGTAAACAGACTATAATATATTTCTTTTCCCCATTCCAACCCCCTAGACCTATAAAAAGTAAAATGAAAGAATTGAGATATGCTATTCTTTGGGGCTGTCATCTAAGTTCCAATCATTTTTATCAGTAGGAAGTTTAAAAATCTGCCAGTTAGAATGTCTCCACCTAATACGGACTACCACAAAAAGGAGAGTTGGTTTTCCTGGAGTATATTTTCATTTATTTGATGAAATGAAATGGCCACGCCTCTTCCTGAAGAGTTAGCTGGCAAATCTCCTCACATTATTTTCTTAATGACATTAATTTTTTTAAAAGAACACTTAAAAAAGTTAAAAAGGCTTTATAGTTTTTTGTTGTTGTTGTTGTTTTTTGAGACAGAGTCTCGCTTTGTTGCCCAGGCTAGAGTGAGTGCTGTAGCGTCAGCCTAGCTCACAGCAACCTCAAACTCCTGGGCTCAAGCTATCCTCCTGTCTCAACCTCCAGAGTAGCTGGGACTACTACTATTAGGCGTGCACCACCATGCCCGGCTAATTTTTTTTTTCTATATATTTTTAGTTGGCCAATTAATTTTCTTTCTATTTTTAGTAGAGACAGGGTCTCACTCTTGCTCAGGCTGGTTTCGAACTCCTGACCTCGAGCAATCCACCCGCCTCGTCCTCCCAGAGTGCTAGGATTACAGGCGTAAACCACCCCACCTGGCCTATAGTTTTTATAACAATGATAAAGCTCATCATAAACAGTTCAAATAATATAAAGTATGAGGAGAAAGTAAAACAAAATCTAAAATTCTATTTCCAGGTGTTAAAGAGTATTTAAATGTCTTTAGACTTACAGATATCCACCAAATATTTCTCAGAATCTCTATACATTTATAGATTCATTTGTGTGTGTGTACATGTGTGTGTATCTATATATATATTAGTTTTACATGAATGGGATAATTTTAAACATGCTCATTTGTAATCTCTTCTTTCATTCTATGTCATAGACATCTATTCATGTGATATCTAAATATAACATCATCATTTTTAGTGGTTCCACAATGCTTCTTTTTACAGAAATATAATTCACTTAACCAATTTTCTGTGGAAGGACTTTTAGTTTGCTTTTCCACCCCCCACCCCCAATTTGTGTAATTATCTCCTTAGGGTAAAATCCCTGAGGAATTAGGGTAGAGAAAGGAAATATATTTATGGTTTCAGAGTAATCTTCAGTAATTTAGGACTCCTAGTTTTAATTTTTTCTTTAGAAATATATCCATAGTAATCATTATTAAATCTAGCAAAATATTTATGCACACAGAACAATAACTTATTAATGTCACTGAAATTTTGTGTTGTTACAGATGGGCTTCTACCCCAAAGTAACTCTATGCAATTTATCTTCCCATTCCAATCTACAGTCATTTATTATTATCCTGGGATGCCAGGGTAAAGGAATTTGCACACGTTATACTTGACAAAATATTGCTAACTTGCCTTTGGGAAGCCTGTCAGTCAGGATTAGGTTCAGTTGAATGTGACAGAACACCCAACAGGGTGGCTTACAGAAGACAGATATAGATGTACAAGAGGAGGCAGTGCATGCCTCAGGGAACCAGGTCTTTTCCATTCTAGTTCTTCATCATCTTCAGAGTTTGGCTGCTTCTGCATAGTAGGAGATAGCTGTTCAAGTCCTAGCCATTGAATCTGCATACCAGACATCAGGAAGAGGTGAAAAAGGATACAGCTCTCAAGGACTCTCCTGTGTAGTCATAGTCACCACCTCCACTGACATCTCCATGGCCAGAGTTTATTTGGTCATGTGGCTAGATGGAACTGCAGAGGAGGTTGAGAATTATAGTCTTTTTTTCCTCCAAATCCCGTATGTATAGCTAAAAGTCAGATGATCATTTGCTAAGGAAAAGGGAAAGTGGATATTGGGGGAAACTAAAGGTTTCTCCACAGGAAGGATGTACCAATTTACACTCCTGTGGACATCATACAAGAGCATGATGCCTTGCCTTTACTAACACTGTTTTATCAGACTGTTCCCACTACAAATGAATTTCTTTTTTTCTTTCTTTCTTTGTTTTTAATTTTTCTTTTTCTTTTCCCTGAATTCCTATGGCTATAACAATGGATTTCTTTACTTACGAGGAAAAATAACCCATCTTCAAATAACTTGAGTAGCTTATGGTATCAATATCAGTGATGTACATCCCCCCCCTCCCAAAGTAAAACATGCAAATGTGAAGACACCAGTGTCCCTTTGTCTTGACTCTTAAATGGTAAAACTCTGTCCTTAGATAACTTCTCTCCTCTCTCTAGGTAATCTCATCCAAATAGCTTTCAATGCTGCTGAGTCAAAATCTGTATCTTCACTCTTGTTCCAGAGTCCTACTAGATTATCCAGCTGCTTACTGTGCACACCCACCTGTGTAATCCACAGACAAAGTTGAGTATGGTTTATACTTAGCTATAAAAAACTGATCTTGTCATCTTTCCTTACAAACCTAATTTTGGTGGTACTAGTTGAGTCATTCTAGACTTTTAGCCTCTGCCATCACAAAACATCAGCTTCGTGGCCAAATTCTATTAATTTCACTTCCTTAGCCTCACTTGACATTCCTTTCATCTCCACGGTACCCTAGAGGATTGTGACAAAAATCTCATAAGAAAGTTCTTTGCCTACACGCTTGAACTGAACCAGTCTGTTCTCAACACAGCAGCTAAAGGCCTCTTACTAAGATGCTGGTGAGAATGTGATCTTCCCCCACTCCCTGTGGCCAAAATCCTGAGGTGGCATAGGAGGCCCAGGAAAGACCCCTGCCACCGCCTCTTCTTCAGCCTCATCTTGTACTGGCCCCTGACTATGGCCCATGTTTCAGCACTTCACCTGTACTTCCACAACTATAGTATCACAATTTAGTGACTCCTAAAATGGATCCCTTTTGCATAGAATTGTTTCTGCTCTCCATTTCTTTCTCCAGAAAATATCTATTCCATTTTTCTGAGATTCAAATCCTATAGTCACATCTTGCATAAAACTCTTCCGGACCTATTTGCTTCCTCTGTGCCACTTTTGTGCTCTATACTTGCTTGCTTCCCCCCCCCCCTTTTTATTATTTAAAAATATTAAGGGGGTACAATGTTTTTGTTACACAGATATCTTGTATAATGCTTAAGTCTATACTTTTATTTTATTTATTTATTTATTTATTTATTTATTTATTTATTTATTTATTTATTGAGACAGAGTCTCGCTTTGTTGCCCAGGGCTAGAGTGAGTGTCGTGCCGTCAGCCTAGCTCACAGCAACCTCAAACTCCTGGGCTCAAGCAATCCTACTGCCCCAGCCTCCCGAGTAGCTGGGACTACAGGCATGCGCCACCATGCCTGGCTAATTTTTTCTATATATATTAGTTAGCCAATTAATTTCTTTCTATTTCTAGTAGAGACAGGGTCTTGCTCTTGCTCAGGCTGGTTTCAAACTCCTAACCTCGAGCAATCCACCCTCCTCGGCCTCCCAGAGTGCTAGGATTATAGGCGTGAGCCACCGCGCCCGGCCTATAGTTTTAAAATATTACAATAAATAGGACTAATATTTATTAATCCAACAAACATTTACTGAGTTCCCACTGTGCTCAGCATTGTGCTGAGAGCTAGAGATTCATGACCATGTGTGAGTTGAACATAGACTTCAGGCTCTCACAGCTTTTAGTTTATACAGCTTACATTAGCAAAGCCTAATTTCCACTCACCATCTCTCATTTGCTAGAAAAGAAATTCTCTCTCCCTATCAATCTCTTTGAGATGCTAAGAAACTGATGTTGCATGTTGCTGATGTCAAGAGGTATTTTCTTCAGTGTCCTGCCCCTTATTCGAGTGTTTATCTTTGCTTTTATGACTCTATGTTGTTGGCTGCTACTATCCAGAGTCACTTGGCTGTGTAAGATGGAAAAATTTGGGCTAACCTTTATTTGACCTATTATTTCCTAAACCTTCTCATCTAACTCACCCCTGAAAAAGGAAAGTTTAAGGGGATTACTGGCAGAGATGAAGGCAGAAGTGAGAATTGGATGAAAGACTAGGCAAAGACTGGGGAAAGCATGTCCCAAGTGGAGGAGTTGCACAAGCAAAGGATGAATGAAGGACAAAAGTGACACTGGGTGAGTTCAAGAGATGACACTCTCAAGGGGATAGGATCCTCATAAACAAAGCTGCAGAGGCTTAGCTCACAGCACACCTTAGGCACAGCAGCAATCTGACATCTGGCTGCATCCACCTGGATCATACATGTCCCATGGAAGTACAGTCCTGAGGCCTCAAGTACCTGCCTCTGATCCCTGCCCTGAATCTCCCATCCCTGGGGCAACAGCACAAAATTTCTACTCCTGTTTTAACTCCTTCTCATCTTCCCAATTCCTAGTTTCTTCCTTTATATTTTTAATTTTAATTTATTTAAATTTATTATTATTTTTTTGAGATGGAGTCTCACTCTGTTGCCTGGGCTAGAGTGCTGTGGCATCAGCCTAGCTCATAGCAACCTCAAACTCTTGGGCTCAAGCAATCCTACTGCTTCAGCCTCCTGAGTAGCTGGGACTACAGGCATGTAACACCATGCCTGGCTAAGCTAATTTCTTTCTATCATTATTATTATTATTTTTTAGTAGAGACAGAGTCTCGCTCTTGCTCAGGCTGGTCTTGAACTCCTGAGCTCAAATGATCCTCCCACCTCGGCCTCCCGGAGTGCTAGGATTACAGGCATGAGCCTCCAAGCCTAACCCCTTTAATGCTTACCCCAAACAAGAATATTACTCAACTGAAAAATCTTTTAAGGATAGAGAAGATATACAGAAGGAAATCAAGGTACACTAAATTTTGCACAAGTTAGGGAGAAACTCATGATTTAGAGCAGAGTTAAAGTGCATTCCAGACAGATCAAAAAGGCCTGGGTGTGTTTTTCATAACTATCATGCTATATTGGTACTGTTGGTTATGACTGATTTGCAAACTCTTCTTCACCACATTGTTGTCTTCTTGCCTCCTCCTCCCCCCATACTACTCCTAATTTGTGGCTTTGCCAATAGCACTCACTGCTTCTCATCTAAAACAGAACAGCAATAAACCACATTCACTTTAACTTCTTTATTCAATCAGCTTTCTCTTAAAAAAAAAAAATCAAGGATCTTTAGTTATTTAAAACCTATTTCAGACTATAGCTCACAAATCCCTAAATCCTTAAAGTTTTTTTTCCCAATACAACTAAATACTTCACTCTTTTACACTTAAAAATAACAGTTTTGCTAGACTCTAACTAAGAAATTCAGTTGTCTATATTTAAAATAGCAGCATAGTTTGGACTTTTAGGTACTAGTAAAAGAATTCTATCTTTTTGCCTTAGGACATTTGTTTGATTTCCTCATGTTTAAGGGCATTCCCATGATCTTCCTAGTTGGAATGCCGCCATAATATTTATAAAACAACTGTAAAGTCATAATGGACCCGGTAAATAAATACAAGTATTTTGATGTGGAATGTAAACTTGCCTAAACTGTCTACACAAATATCTCCTTTGTTTGCTAGCTTTATTTTATTTTAGGTTTCATTTTACTTCCTCAAACACTGCTGATTGCTAAAGTGGAGACTATAGGAGTCGCAATCTCTGAGAAACATGGAAAGAATTTTATTCAGCAAACACATATTACGTATCAAGCACCTGATGAGATGTCTACATCAGCAGGATGTTTAGGTTCAAATACAAACATGGCAGCACCTGCTAGCAAGGTTGCCAACAGACCAGAGCTCCTGAACACCTTTCACATCTTGACCTCATGAGCTTTTCAAGGTTACTGTTTTTTGGTCTCATAACCGTGGCTGCTTCGATTTATGAACTCCAAATTTTTACTAACTTAGCTTTGCATAATGTTATTTATAGTGGAAAGACTGAGCTTCAAACTGCTTGTCCCACAGCCCCCATCTCTAAAGCTGGCTTTTCTTTTCTTTTCTATTTTTTTTTTTTGAGACAGAGTCTCAACTCTGTTACCCGGGCTAGAGTGCCATGGCGTCAGCCTAGCTCACAGCAACCTCAAACTCCTGGGCTCAAGCAATCCTACTGCCTCAGTCTCCCGAGTAGCTGGGACTACAGGCATGCGCCACCATGCCTGGCTAATTTTTTCTATATATATTAGTTGGCCAATTAATTTCTTTCTATTTCTAGTAGAGACAGGGTCTCGCTCTTGCTCAGGCTGGTTTCAAACTCCTAACCTCGAGCAATCCACCCGCCTTGGCCTCCCAGAGTGCTAGGATTACAGGCGTGAGCCACCGCGCCCGGCCATAAAGCTGGCTTAGACCAGGTTGGCCATCTGACCTGGACTAGTTAGGACACTTTTAGTTATAGGTGATGGAAAAACCCTCTCGACATGGTTTGAGCAAAAGAGGATCTCATTGACTTATATAATGGTAAAGCCTAGCTGGTTTCACCACAGAGACTCGACCTTTCACCTCTTGGCTCCATTCCCATCTATGTTGGCTGTATCCACAGGCAGGTTGTCCCTGGTAGTAACAAAGACGGTTGCTAGATTCTGGCTCACAACACTACAGTCCCAAGTCTAGGGATGAAAGAAGTGTACCTTTCTCAACAGTCCCAGCATATAACTGGTTTGGACTGGGTAGTGGGCCCATCTCTGAATCACGTGGACGGTGAGGACATCAGGTCCATGTAAGAATATTCATTTCATACAGACTGAGGGCGAGGGAGGCAGGATTTCTCTATGGAAAATCAGAGCACTGTTACCACAAGAGAGACAGAGGCTGGTTGTAAGAACATTGGCTCCTACCATATGACCCTGGGACAGGCAAGAGACAGGCCTGATTGTGGCCACTGAGGAGGTCTGGTGGGAAAAAGCTTCCTAAAAGGGACAAGTGGCTGAATGAAAACATCAGATCCTCTCTCTGGAGGAAATGGAACTTGAGGCCCAGCACTGAGCCTCTGGTGGGAGTGGAAAAAATAGAAGGACACAGAGACCAAGAAATAGGGGGAGATGGAGTGGCCAAGTCCCATGGTGAAGCAGCAAAGAGGCCCTGACAAACTTCTGCTTCTGAGTACAGCCAGGCTCCAGTTGTCCCGGGTCCCTGTGAGCTGCTGGTCCTCACTTCTCATGTGCTTGCTTGGCTCAGCTGCCCCAACTCCTTATCAAGGTGATTTCATGAAAAAGACCCATTGTACTGGCTAACTGGGATGAGGGACCCAAAGGTCCTAACCAACACTTTTACGCAGGTAAGGTAAAGACAAAAAGAAGAAAAAGAAAGGGGAACCGAAAGAAATGAAGAGAAAGGGAAAGGCAAAAAATGGAGCTCTGGTGCTGTGATGGCTGTTAGGGGGGTGGGGTGCAGTGCTGCCTTCCATTATCATTTTCCCCTTACTCCTGATTTTATTTCTAAGTAGCCAGCCAGATGAAGAGGCCTGCCCCTATTCTACTTCCCTTAATAAAGACATTTCCTATATGTCATGAATACTCAGTTTCATGGTTAAACCACCTGCCAGGGATGTTGGGGCATGCAGTCTTTTACTGTGTTAAGCCCAACTAAAAGCTGGGTTCTCTACTAAAAGGTGACAAAAGCTATAGAGAGGCAACTTGCATTATCAACCGCAGTAACAATCCCCTTCCTCTCCAATCTCTGCCTTCATCATCACATGGCCTTCTGTGTGTCTGTCTTCACATAAGGACACCAATAATATTGGATTAGGAGTCTACTCTACTCTAATAGGACCTCATTATAACTAATTTCACCTACACTGACCCTATTTCTAAATAAGGTCACAGTCTGAGGTGCTGGGGGTTAGGACTTGATATCTTTTGGCAGGGGCCACAATTCAGCTCATACCTACGTGGGTAGTACAGCCTGTTCTCCCATAATTCAGCTGTCTTACCTCCTTAAAAACCAATAGTTTCACATTCTCTTGGTATCAGGACAAAGCTCCTGATCATGTTCTATGAAGCCAGCATAGCCTTGCCTCTGCCTTACCTCCGTGTTCTCTGTGCCTCAGCTGCACTGGCCTTTCCATTCACCCAGTCTTCCAGATCTCAGGTCAAGCTTCCCTTCCTCCAAAGAGCCTTTCCCAACCTCCCTGACCAAGGCCACATAGCCGGCCATAATATACCCTTGAGCACACAGGTGTCTCTTCTTCATGGCACTTACCATGGTTGTCATCTTAGTTTTGTTTATGTGTTTATTTGATTAGTACCTATCTCCCTCACTACACTGTAAACTCTATGAGGGGAGAGATCACATACTTTTGCTCCCAACAGTATCCTCAGTGCTTGGCATAACACCTAGTAGCACATGGTACACAGAAGGCACTCAAACATTTGTTAAATGAATGAGTTCAGGCCGGTCGCGGTGGCTCACGCCTGTAATCCTAGAACTCTGGGAGGCCAAGGTGGACGGATTGCTCAAGGTCGGGAGTTCGAAACCAGCCTGAGCGAAACCCTGTCTCTACCAAAAATAGAAAGAAATTAATTGACCAACTAAAAAATATATATACAAAAAATTAGCCGGGCATGGTGGCGCATGCCTGTAGTCCCAGCTACTTGGGAGGCTGAGGCAGGAGGATTGCTGAGCCTAGGAGTTTGAGGTTGCTGTGAGCCAGGCTGATGCCACGGCACTCACTCTAGCCTGGGCAACAAAGTGAGACTCTGTCTCAAAAAAAAAAAAATTAAAAAAAAAAAAAATGAATGAGTTCAAATCAACTTTTCAAAAAATCATTCATGCTACTGGATTTAGCATACTTTTCAATTCCAAGGATCCAAAAGATCCATAAATGTGAGGGTAGGAAGACTTGTTTCACAGCCGGGCACAGTGGCCCACCTCTATAATCCCAGCACTTTGGGAGGCCAGGCAGGAGGATTGCTTAAGCCCAGAAGTTCGAGACCAGCCTGGGCAACATAGTAAGACCTTGTCTCTTATAGAAAATTAAAAAAATTAACCAGGTATGGTGGCCTGTGCTTGTAGCCCTAGCTACTGAGGAGGCTGAGGTGGGAGGATCGCTTGAGCTCAGGAGTTTGAGGCTGCAGTGAGCTATGATCATGCCACTGCATTCTAGCCTGAGTAACAGAGCAAGATCCTGTCTCTAAGAAAAAAGAAAAGACTGTTTCAGAGTGGAATCATTAACAGTATCTACCAAATTCTTGTCTCCTTATCACAAATACCAATACCAAATACAGACAAAAGCATTGAAAATTACTTATTATGTGTTAATGCAGTTTCTAGCTTGATACTATTGCGAATAATTTTTTTATGTTGTTCAGGCTGGTCTTGAACTTCTGGCCTTAAGTGATCCTCCTGCCTTAGCCTCCCAAAGTGCTGGGATTACAGGCATGAACCGCCATGCCCAGCCTAGTCTGATAATATTGTCACACAGTGGTGAATGTGTTTTTGTGAATTGTCAGTGTTCCAAGAGTGTGTGCTAGGCTGGTGCATTTGAGACTCTCGTGATTTTCAGGCTTCCTCTCTGCTCCAATTATACCTGCTTTGTATAGGCACGAATCCAGAGGGTTGGTCAGGGCTCAGCTTTCTCAAACAATGAAACATTTATAAGAAATTCTACTGAATTCACAGTGATGAAAGATGTTTTTCTGTGGCCCGCACCAAAACATGTTTATTCAGATTTTAGAAGCATAAGTTCAGGCATTAAACTGTGGTATATAATACATTTGAGGTTGCAGGTATTTCTTTTGTATAATTTTTAAATTAGCTGAGAATATTTCTAAAGAAGAGGTTGATTAAAATGCTCACGGAACCTCAGCAGCACATTTATTTGCAAATCTAAAGGCTAATTTGGGCCTAGCGTGGTGGCTCACGCCTGTAATCCTAGCACTCTGGGAGGCCGAGGCAGGTGGATTGCTCGAGGTCAGGAGTTTGAAACTAGCCTGAGCAAGAGCGAGACCCTGTCTCTACTATAAATAGAAGGAAATTAATTGGCCAACTAATATATATAGAAAAAATTAGCTGGGCATGGTGACGCATGCCTGTAGTCCCAGCTACTCTGTAGGCTGAGGCAGGAAGATTGCTTGAGCCCAGGAGTTTGAGGTTGCTATGAGCTAGGCTGACACCATGGCACTCACTTTAGCCTAGGCAACAAAGTAAGACTCTGTCTCAAAAAACAAAAACAAAAAAAAAGGCTAATTTGAATACCAATGACTGGTCAAATTAAGTCTTATTCTTGATTTACCAAGCATTTCCTGATCTGCTCCCTGTCTACTCCTTGGTGGTCCTGACAGCCAGCTTTACTTCATACAGTGTAGCATATTACTTATCACTTGTGCTAAAACAAGCTCTGCATTCACACATCTTAGCTTTTCTTATCTTGTTCCTCTGCCCAGACTACCATCCTCACCTCTTCTATCCTCTGTCTCAGCTCAGATCTTGTCCTTGGG
This sequence comes from Mirza zaza, assembly GCA_008750895.1. Classification (NCBI taxonomy): domain Eukaryota; kingdom Metazoa; phylum Chordata; class Mammalia; order Primates; family Cheirogaleidae; genus Mirza; species Mirza zaza. The sequence goes on from VSMD01069211.1 coordinate 15,203, forward strand.
AAGACTTCCCTGACCACCACCTCGGCCACCTACTCAGGATTACCTCCAGTGCTCTCACCACACTTGGCTCTGACCTCCACTGTACGAATGACCTTGCTGTCATGTTTGTCTGTCTTCCCACTAGATTGCAAGCTTCTTGAGGGAAGGAGCTTCACCTTTGTATTGCTGGTATGGTCTGAAACTTGGTGAGCCACAAGCACTTAATAAAGTCTGTCCTTTTTCTCACAATCTTGCCAACTTGGATAATCTCAATTTTTTGCCAGTGGAAAAATCTGTATCTTGGGGTTTTTTTTTTTTTTCTGGGAGAGGGTCATGTTCTGTTGCCCAGACTGGAGTGCAGTGGTGTCATCATAGCTCACCGTAAACCTCAAAGTCTTAGGCTCAAGCAATCCTCCTGCCTCAGCCTCCCAAGTACCTGGGACTACAGGTGCGAGTCACCACCCTGGCTATTTGCTGTATTTCTTGTAGAGATGGGGGTCTCGCTATTGTCCAAGCTGGTCTCAAACTCCTGGCCTCAAGCGATCCTCCAGCCTCGGCTTCCCAAAGTGCTGGGAGTAGAGGCATGAGACACCACACCCAGCCATATCCTGTGGTTTTAAATTGTATTTCCTCGATCACTAGTGAGGTTAAGCATCTTTTGATATAATTAGTAGTTGTGTATATTTCCTCAGGTAACTTCCTTATTTTCCCATGAGGCTATTTACCTTATTAATTTATAGGATCAATATTCAATAACCTTTCGATACTGAATTTGCCTGCTACACATGTGGCCAACATTTTCTCCCAATCTTTCTCAACAAAATATTAATTTTGTTGTAGGTATCGCTTATGAAACAAAATTTTATTTTACATGGCCTTGATCCACCATTCTTTTCCCTTATGGCTTCCAGATTTGGAGTTTTGCTTAGGTGGGCCTTATCTACCTCAGGATTAAAATAATATTCTCTTATTGTTTTATGGTACTTTCAGAGTGTATGTTTGTAACACTTAGCTCTTCAATTGACACAAAAAAATTTTAAATGTATACTATACGTTAGGGATTTAGTTAATTTTGCTCTATTTTGTGACAATTTTAATAGCCAATTGTCACAACAATTGTTAAATGGGCCTTCATTTACTTACCAGTTTCAAATGTCATTGTGGATGGGACTCAAAGGATGGGGAGGAATGGGTATGAGGTGATTGATGGGAAGTGATCCAGGGGTTGGGATCAAGTGCATAGCCACAACAATGGGAGTGAGGGGTGTTATTTCAGGAATGGAGAATGTGGCCATCCTAGAGCCAGACGGTACACAGTTAATTGTGATCTGAAGAATGATTTGGAGAAAAACGGCAGAATTAAATTTCAATATATAGCTAAAAGATGTTTTTTTTGTTGTTTTTTCTAAAAATAAAATTCTCTGTCCATTCAAAATAGAAACTTTTAGCAGACTGAAATGAAACATCTTAATTGGATTTTTACAAACCTACAGCAAACAACATATTTTATGTTGAAATAATGAAAGCCTTCCCCTTAAGTCCAGGAATAGATAAGGATGGCTAATGTCATCTTTTCTCTTTAACATTGTAATGAAAATTTTAGCCAATGCAATAAGGCAAGGGAAAAAAAGACAAGGATTAGAAAGCAGGAAATAAGTATGCCATTATTCATAGATGATATGAATGTGTCCCAGAAAATCTAAAAAAAAAATCTACAGATAAATTATTAGTAACTTAGCAAGATCACTGGATAAAAGGAAATTTACCAGAAACAAAAATCAAATGTGGCTAAGTGAGGTGGTACACCTCTCCCAGCTACTCAGGAGGCTGAGGTGGGCAGATAGCTTGAGGCCAGGAGTTCTAGGTTGTATGACAGCACTTATAAATAGCCAGTACACTTCAGCCCAGGCAACATAGGAAGACCTCATCACCAAAAAGAATTTTATTTTATTTATTTATTTAATTTTGAGACAGAGTCTCACTCTGTTTCCCAGGCTAGAGTGCTGTGGCATCAGCCTAGCCAACAGCAACCTCAAAATCCTGAGATCAAGATAACCTTCTGCCTCAGCCTCCCAAGTAGCTGGGACTACAGGCATGCGCCACCATGCCTAATTTTTTTCTATATATTTTTAGTTGTCCGATTATTTCTTTCTAGTTTTAGTATAGACGAGGTCTTGCTTTTGCTCAGGCTGGTTTCGAACTCCTGACCTTGAGTGATCCTCCCGCCTCTGCCTCCCAGAGTGCTAGGATTACAGGCATGAGACACCATGCCAGACAAAAGAATTTTAAAAATTGTGTTTTTATTACTAGCTACAAACAGAGGATACAAGTTTAAGAAGCATCATTTACAAAAGAAGAAAATCAAACACCTAGAAATCTAACAAAAGAAATGTAAGATTTTTACACTATAACATTGAGCAAAATTATTATTATTTTTTTTTTGAGACAGAGTCTCACTCTTGTTGCCCAGGCTAAAGTGCGGTAGCGTGAGCCTAGCTCACAAAAACCTCAAACTCCTGGGCTCAAGTGATCCTCCTGCCTCAGCCTCCCGAGTAGCTGGGACTACAGGCACGCACCACCACGCTTGGCTGATTTTTTCTATATATTTTTAGTTGGCCAATTAATTTCTTTCTATTTTTAGTAGAGACAGGGTCTCGCTCTTGCTCAGGCTGGTCTTGAACTCCTGAGCTCAAACGATCTGCCCACCTTGGCCTCCTAGAGTGCTAGGATTACAGGCGTGAGCCACCGCGCCCAGCCTTGAGCAAAATTAAAGTATACCTGCATATTTCTAAAAGGAAGATTATATTTATGGATTGGAAACTTGATACTGAAAGATGTTGATTCACCACAAAATGATCTATACATTCATTGCAATCCTAATCAAAACACCAATAGGTATATATGTGACAATGTAAGCTGATTCTAAAAATAAATAAGCAAAATAAAATGAGATTGTGAAATGACTAAAGGGTTATTATAATTGTTTTCATTCAAAAGGTGAAGTTTGACTGTTTGGTATTGGTATTTAACAATCATTTCTTTAATATTTGCTGCTGTGTACCAGGCCCACTGCTGGGTGTTTTCCAAAAGGTGTTCCACAGAGTTTCAGTTCCTAAGCTGCTGAGGGAAAAGAAAGTTTCATGGTCACATGCCTGTAGGAAAAGCTCCATGCTGCAATCTCCTCTTGGAGATTCAGGATGTACAGTAGGATTTTAAAGGTTTTGAGAAAAGATACAATTTTTTTTTTTACCCAGGATTTTCCTATCTTATTTGATCACCTCTGTTTTTATGTGTGTGTGTGTGTGTGTGTGTGTGTGTATATATATATATATATGTATATTTTTAGAGGCAGGGTCTTCCTATATTGCCCAGGCTGGTCTAGAACTCCTGGGTTCAAGCATTCCTCCTGCCTCACCCTTCTAGGTAGGTGGGACCACAGGTGCCAGGCAACGCATCCAACTCATGAAACTTCTTTTTGAGAAACACTGGCCTGGAGTGCTTTTTACATATATTCGGTTCTCACCATACCTGTGAAGTAGCCAACGGTTGAACTGTTCATTTTACTACAGAATTGAACATAAGGCAGGTGAAGACTTACGCCAGGTCATACAGCTACTAATATAGAATCTTGACTCAATTTTTCTGGGAAAAAAACCAAACCAATGTGAAGTAGCATTTTGATTTTAGAGCTAGAATAAACCTTAGTGATCTCTTAAATTAGTAATCTTCTGTGGATGAGGCAACTAAGGCTCAGACAAATTAAGTGCCGTGCCCCAGGTCAAGAGCTTGTGGACCAGCAGGAGGAATTAAAAGATTCATGACTCAGTGACTCCCAATTAAGTGCTCTACTGCCCCATATAATTATGAAGCAAATCTGTGTCAATGTAGGGTGAGACCAAATTAAGTGCCCAGATCGAGTAGGCGCTCATAGGTGCTGAATGAACGATTTACCTGGAAAAAGATGTTTCTTGAGCTATCTCCAGCTGTCATGCAATTTTTTTTTTTTTGAGACAGAGTCTCGCTTTGTTGCCCAGGCTAGAGTGAGTGCCGTGGTGTCAGCCTGGCTCACAGCAACCTCAAACTCCTGGGCTCAAGCAATCCTCCTGCCTCAGCCTCCCGAGCAGCTGGGACTACAGGCATGCACCACCATGCCCGGCTAATTTTTTCTGTATGTATTAGTTGGCCAATTAATTTCTTTCTATTTATAGTAGAGACGGGGTCTCACTCTTGCTCAGGCTGGTTTCGAACTCCTGACCACAAGCAATCCGCCTGCCTCAGCCTCCCAGAGTGCTAGGATTACAGGCGTGAGCCACCTCGCCCGGCCTGTGATGCAGTTCTGAAATGAGGATTCAGGAACCACTTGAAGACAGGATTATAATATGACAGGGCACTGCATATTGTTATTTTTAAGAGTTTAGTCACCTTACTTGTATCATTTCATTCCTCGCTTCCCCAAAGTGCCATATGCCACTTAAAAAAATTAAAAGGAACTTAAAATTTCTGATTAAAAGTTATTTCACAACTCTAATTAGGCACATCCTGGAGTGTCACAGGTTGGGAATCATTTTTCTGAAGTGTGTCAGACATGAGGAATAGAAGGATAATGCAGTTTATTATGATAAACACCTGGCCTAACCTGTAGGGCAGGGAAGGGCACGTTTCCTGCACTTGCTGCTGTCAGGAGGAACGGGTGAAGAGGTGAACGATGGCAAGAGAGAAAACCAAAATATACCCCGATGAGGGGTTTAGCAGAATTGGGCTGAGGTTCTTGGACGTAGTGAAGACAAGGAAAGTGTATCTGTTAAGGGCAGGGGGAGAATGAGGAACTCTGAGGGACAGGCAAAAAGACAGCCTAAAAGAGGAATGTAAATCAAAATGTAAACAATGGGGAAGAGGAAAATAAATGAGCACAAGTATTATAGTGATTTTTGGACTTTAGAGGAAACAGCAGTAGTTTTCTGTGTGTGGAGACGTTTTGGCTATGGCTAGTGGCCGGCGGGCAGAGTGGGCACCATGGCTCGGAAGTCTGCAGAAACATTTGTCTCCATCAGTGGGCAACATTCCCTTAAAGGACAGAAAGAACAAGCAGAAGCAAAGGGGGATATTCGAGTCCTCTCCTCTACTTTATGTTCTCTATGTATGTGGCTCTTGGGGACTTTGTGTGTGAGGGCAGAGCCAGGCACAGAATGTGATTTCGGGTTTCCTGGGTCCCCTAGGAAAATATCCTCATGTCAAGTTGATTGCACCCCACCCAGCTCTCAAAATGTGCCATCTGGGCCGGGCGCGGTGGCTCACGCTGTAATCCTAGTACTCTGGGAGGCCGATGTGGGAGGATGGCTTGAGGTCAGGAGTTTGAGACCAGCCTCAGCAAGAGGGAGACTCTGTGTCTACTAAAAATAGAAAAATTAGCCAGGCTTGGTGGCCTATGCCTGTAATCTCAGCTACTTGGCAGGGTAAGGCAGGAGAATCGCTTGAGCCCAGGAGTTTGAAGTTGTTGTGAGCTAGGCTGACACCACGGCACTCTGGTCCAGGTGACGGAGCAAGACTCCATCTTAAAAAAAGTTGCTATCTCGTGTTTATTTAATATGATCTCAAGTTACTTGAGAAATGCTGTTCTTTAAGCTTTCTTTGGGGCCAAATAAATCTATTCAGTGGACTACCTTTGCCTTCTTTTACTCTTCACGTTTCCCGTACTATCTCATACCCATCAAGGCAAGAAAGAACAATCCTTCGTTTCTCAAAAGTAATTACTACTTACATTAAAGTTTCTAGACACTAAACCATCCTTAAAATTTTCCAAGGAATCATTAACTCATTTGCACTCTCTCTAAATTTGTCAATTAGGATTATTTCCCCCCACAAAAACAGCAGGAGCTTGTGACATAGTTATCAATGCTGTCCCAATATTGCATATGGGAGATGGCTCAAAGGTGGTGCTGGGGAAATAGGGGCATTGCAGGGCAAGGCAAGGTCTCAGAGTGAGAATTATGCATTTACACTTTCATTTTAAAGCTTTATTGTATTTTTCCGGTTATAAGAATAAATGTTCTCTGTAGAAAACTCAGATCTTTCTGAAATATGAATGCAGAGAGTGAAAACAATCCATAATTCTATCCCTAAGAGCAAATCACTCTAGCATCACTCTAGCTCTTCTTCTAACATTTATTTTAAAACTTCACTAACATTTATTTAATTTTTTTTTTTTTTAAATAGGATCTTACTATGTTTAAACCAGTAACTTGCTTTTCTTGCTAAAGATTTTATTTGGTCTACTGAGTAAACAGAGATCCACCACATTGTTTTTAAAAGGTTGGATAGTATTCTATGGTATGAATGAATCACAGTTTAACCACATTTCCACTCATGGAAAAATGTTTTTAAAATTATTTTACTTTGGTGAATGGTCTTGCTCACATATCCTTGTGTACATGTGATAGCATTTTTGGATATAAAAAGTCCTAGAAATGGATTTGCTGGGTCAAAGGGTGCATGCATTAACATTTTTATTAGACTGCATTTAAATTTTGAATCTTTAAAATTGGTCTGTAGTTTGAAATGACAGGAGCACAATTCTTTGTTGTCTCTTGCACAGCCATCACCAAGTCTAGTTCTTTTTAATTACTGTCAGAAGTCAATGAGATGACAGTTTCCTGTCACAGGCTGGCATGTGACCTCAGTTGTTTTCAGTTTGTCAGTCCTACAACTCTAAAGTACTTCAGAAATAATTGTCATTTTTTCATGGGCAGGAAGGTGAGCTTTTTGATTTTTTTCCCCAAATGACATTAGTTTCAGATATCTTTTTGGAGTTTTGAGTAGGATTTAGTAAAACAGATAAAATAAGACTAATCTATTGTCCAATTCTTCCACCTGATGAAGTGATTCTAACATGTTGGCGTTCTTGGGACAACCACCTGGGTTACCACCTGCAAGAGGCCACATCTGCCAATACTCATCTAAAGCAGTATTTCCATTTTGAGAGGACAAAGATGACAGAATTTCAAGAGTAAAATGGTGGTAGCAGTAATCTCTTAGACCATCTAAAGTGATTTTTTTGCTTCCTCTGGACTCATAGATTTTATTTTAAATTTTTTGAGACAGGGTCTCTGTTGCCTGGGCTAGAGTGTGGATTCATAGATTTTAAAGTCTCTGTTTTATTCATTAGCTTGGCAATCTCTCACAAACTTACTTTGGAGTTTAAAAAAACACATACAAAATGCCAAGTTATGATTAAAATTAAGGAAAGCATCTTCATTCAGGAACACAATTTAAGACTTTCTTAGAAGCCACACGTAAAATGTCCCTTGCCTGACATTCGAGAGTCTTTCCAGCCCTTAACACACTATGAATCTACTAGCTTTCAAAGAAAGACAATATGTATATACCACTAAAACTAGAACCATAATAAACGAGTCAATCGTTGATTTAGAAAGCAGTACACTGATCTTTTCCTAAGCCTTGGAATCACAATAAAGATCAGATTTGAGAATTAAACTATATTGACCTCAATCTATATTCTGAAAGTTGCTTTTTTGAAAAAACAAAAACCCAAATACCAAATAACCACATAGTATTATTCCCCATTAACCAACAAAGTGGTTAATAGGGAATGTCTCTATAAGCATAAAAATATATTTTGAATGATACTGTATAAGCAAGAAGACAAAGGAAATATTTATGTACAACATCTATATTCTGGACTATGCCAGTGGTGTGTATGACACTGATGAGAGAGAGATTTGCCCTCAAATCTATGCCAAATGTGCAGTTATTTCGATTTAAGGAAAAACAATAAAAAAGACACAGTGAAACAGAGACCAAAGAACACAATCAGTATGAAAGAAAGATTCATCTAAATCTGGGGTATATTTTGGATAATATACAACATTTTTTGGAATAAAGGCAGAAGGGAAGGGAAAGAAATGTACAAGAAACAATTAAAAAAAAGTCATTTGAGAAAAAAGTCCATTTTATAAAACACATTTTAATTCTAGTCTTTAGTACTTATTTATGTCAGGCCACCTCTTACTGGATGTTTGTTTTTCTGTGCTGAGACTTAGAAAAATTATCTTGTGGTTAGAAAATAGCATATTCTGAAGATGGTTGACTGAAAAGTATATTTTTTGGCTTGCCATTTTTTACAACATATTTTATTTTAAAAAGAGGGTGAATTAATTAGAATCGACATTAACTCTCACTGGTAAAACTGCAGTGGAGAACTGTAGTGGATTTATTCAGCCTGCTTAAAAAAGAAAATGGATCAGATCCTGAAAAGGATTTTATATATAACTGACAAAAAGAACAAGGCCTGAAATAAAGGAGGGTTTTTGATCTGTAAATAAAAAGAAAAAAATAAGAAAGAAAAAGAAAAGGAAAAATTAAGAACATTAGTGGTGGGAATGGTGGGAAAGATTTCATTAAACAGCATAGTTAGAGAAAGGCATGTGCCCAAGTTAGACTTTAGAGTAAAGTCTGAAGAACACTAACAGAAGCATTCTTGAAGAAAACTAATGCCAGGAGCACTCCTAAGATTAATTTACTAAAATAAAAAGGTAAACAGATATTCAATTTGTTGAGGCATACAACATCAGAGAAAGTATAGCATACTTGTAATACCAGACCCTCAAGGAAAAGAAAATGCTCAAAAGAAAAATTTTAAAAGCCTATAAAATAAAAATTAGAGCACTGTAACTTACTTGAGGTAGATGAAAATATTAAATGATGGAAGATTATAAGATGTTATTATGTTTTTGATCACTCCTTAGAAAGTGAAGAACTGTTATGATCAAAATTCTTACTTAAAGTGAATGGAAACATCAATAATCTTTCTAAAAATGTATAAAAAATGACTGTACAATTTTACAGGAAAAGGGAAAATTTCAGCCTTTAAGAAATCCCTAATTAAATGTGCAAAAGCCCCTATAAAGCAGCTTAATTAACAATTTGAGGGCTGGGCCAGCTGGCTCACTTCTGCAAATCCCAGCACTTTGGGAGGGAGGCTGAGGCAGGGAGGATTGCTTGAAGCCAGGAGTCTGTGACCAACCTGGGCAACACAGTGAGATTTCATCTCTACAAAAACAATAAATAAATAAACAAAAATCTCACAGGCTGATTTTATGCTTGTAATATTTCTAAATTTTAGATTTAAAAATAAAATATGTGCATTATCAAATTTATTTTAAAAGATACTTTTTAAACTTGAGCCAGTGACGTTAGTTAAAAAACGGAGACAAAATAAAAAGTAAGGCCGGGCGCGGTGGCTCAAGCCTGTAATCCTAGCTCTCTGGGAGGCCGAGGTGGGCAGATCATTTGAGCTCAGGAGTTCGAGACCAGCCTGAGCAAGAGCAAGACCCCATCTCTACTATAAATAGAAAGAAATTAATTGGCCAACTAATATATATAGAAAAAATTAGCCGGGCATGGTGGCACATGCCTGTAGTCCCAGATACTTGGGAGGCTGAGGCAGCAGGATTGCTTGAGCCCAGGAGTTTGAGGTTGCTGTGAGCTAGGCTGACACCACAGCACTCACTCTAGCCTGGGCAATAAAGTGAGACTCTGTCTCAAAAAAAAATACATAAATAAAAATAAAAAGTAAAAAAAATAAAAGATGCTTTTAAACACATAAAAAACTCACTACCTATTTTATTTAAGAGGTCTCAGAAGGAATAATCAATAGCCACACCAAAACATATAAAGTTCTACATTTCATTTTATACAAATAGCATCTATTCAAAGTGCAAGGTGCATGAATAACTCAGTGACAGGCGTAAGCTCAGTCAAGAATCAGAAATGTGTTCCCAGTGGAGGCCCAGCTCAACTTGAGAATTTCATGAACACAATAAATCAAGCAAAAGCCCACCTTCAATAACTAAACTAGTCATAAAAACAGGACGATGGTTTCCTCCAGCGATAACACAATCCTGGGTCTTATAGCTGTGGAGCAGATGTCATTATGGGTGGGGCTGACGCGCAGAGCAGCTGAAATATTTTTGTACCACCCCCCATCCCCGCACACTTTCAATGGGATAGAAGGGGCTCCAAAAAGGTAAGGGGAGAGCTCTCACTCAGTACTTCCTACTAGAAATAATCACGTTTTGATGTGCCCGTGGTACTGGCAAAGGCCACAATGAGATTTTTAAAAATTCCCCGTGATTAAGTCCTACCCTGGAAAAGAGACCGTCCCTTTCTTCCCCTCCCCTGCCAGTTCCTCCTTGGGACACTTGGCTGAGTCTTTCTTTCCCTCCTTCCCACGCTGAGGTGAGGCCGCAGGCAAGCCGGGGACGCTGTTTTTCTCTTCGCGCGGAGGGAACTCTGCGGGTAGGAAGCCGGGATCGCGGGAAGGGAGCGGGCAGCACCGTGAGGAGGCAAAGAAGGCTTGCCAGGGACGAGGCGGGCTGGGAGAGAGAAGGCACACGCGGGCCGCTGGGCCGAGGAGGCCGAGGTGACGAGGGAAATCTCCCGGCTCGGAACTGGGACTGAGCGCTTCCGGCGGCCCACGGTCGCCCTCAGCCTAGCACGGCCCGCGTTCTGGGCCCCAAATGGGCCAGGCAGGGAGTTAGGAGAGAGGGCAAACAGCGGCTCGCACTTGCCTGAGACCGGGTGACCAGTAACTGGTAATAGTCTTTGCTCGGCGCCGGGCCTTGTCCTACAATTTCGAAGAGAGTCTCCGGCAGCCACGACGCCATCTTGGGACGCCACCGCCGTCGCTAAGACAACCAGGAAGGGGCGGGGCTTCACTGGGGTCATGGGGCCAAAACCCTAGTTTAAATGAGACTCCAATTTTGAGCTGGCAGGGGGGTTCTTTAACTTGGGGTGATTGTCCCCTCTTCCAAGGGTCACAAGGAATCCTGATCCGTGAAATTTCTATCTCTAGGTCCCGGGTGACCTGAAGGGGAATTAGTTCCTGCTACCACGGAGGGGAGGGGGTGACCCCGGCGGAGGGATACCAAGCGGATCCCTCAGTCCCTTCCTGGTCCCTCGAAGGGATCGGGAGGAGATCGGAGGCCGCAGGGGGAGTCGAGCTGAGCGGTGGGGGAGGGAGGGGCTATGTGATGGGCCACGAGTAGGCAGCGGGGCAGGTCCCGCGGACGAGCCAGTCAGCCTGAGCCAGAGGGCAAAGTAGTTCCCTGAGGGTGTTGGCACGAGCAGGGAGGGAGGCGGCGCGGGCGGAGGCGCACGCCGGGCGCGGTGCTGCGGCTCAGCTGATAATTGAAGGGACCCGAGAGCCGCCGCCGCCGCCGCCGCTGGGGGGGGTGGGGGGAGCGAGTGGAAGTTACTGCCGCGCCACCGAGTCCGGACCGGAGACTTTGGGGCCTAACTAGGTAATTGGGGCGCAGTTCCGAGCGGCGGGGCCAGGCCTGGGGGGAGGGGGCCGTGCTGAGGGGTTGGGGGGCGGGGGGAGGAGCTGGAACAGAAAGTCCCAGGAAGCCCGGTTGTGTCATCGCCGCGATTCGGCCCCCGCTGGGCCTGCTCCCGGCGGCGGCGGCGGGGCTGCGGAAGGACCGAGCCGGGGGTTGACGGGCGAGGCGCTCGAGGGAGACCGCGGCCGGAGGGACCGGGGCCGGCAGGAGCGGGGGGGGTCGCTGGGTCCCCCCTCCGGCCCCCCGCAATGAGGAGGGCCCTTCACGGAACCGGGGTACGGCGTGGGGGTGTTGGGGAGCCCGGCGGGGGCGTGGGGGGCCGGAAGTGGGCTTTGGAGCTTGGAGGGCGTCTAGGAAGAGAGAAAGTGGGGGGCCGGAAGTACAGGTGGGGGGTGTGGAGATGGCTAGGGTTCCCCGGAAATGGGACGGGGGGCCCGGAAACCGGGAAAGGGGAGGCTCCGGGGCTTGGACGGCCCGGAAATGGAAACTAGGGAGCAGCTCGAGTGACAACAGTTGTGGGAAGCGAGGGTCAGAGGAGGGAGAGGCCGGAGTGACTTTAGACCGCAGTAAGGGGTTTCCTGCCCAGGGGGACGGTTGAGGGCGGGCGAGCCCGGAGACGGGGTCTGCGCGGGGCAGTTTTTTTTTTTTACCCGTGGGAAGTTGAGGCTCCCGACGAGAGGGGTATGCGGGGGGCGGGGGGGAGGCATGAAAAAGGCCGAGAAACTAGGCTGAGAGGAACCGAGCATCCTTTTAAATAGATCAGAATGGAAATTGGTGGTGGTGGTGGTGGGGTTAACCAGGACTCGGGGGAGGGAGGTGGGCCAATTGTCACCCCAATCGTATTAGCATTCAAAGCGAGTCAGGCGATTAATTTATTTATATGTGGATTACATAAAACCTATTATAACGTTTGCCCATCAGTTCAACACCTCTCCTCCTTCCTTCTCCGTAATGAGTGGGTTTCTAGTACAGGAATAAGTTAGAGGGGAGTTCAAATAACGAAGGTTGTAAAATCTCTAATCCTGTCCTCCATGTCTCTCCCTTCCTCAGAAAAAGAATTCCTTAATTTGCTAGGGGGAAAAATTGATAAAAATTTAAAAACACATGCGAATCGGGAGGAAATAACGCATTTGAACTACTGATTGGGGACGAGAGAGAATTGGTTGCCCTGTGTGGTGAGGAGAGAATGGAAGGGGCTGCTTCCAAACCCTTAAGACAAATTTGTTTTTGGTAATGCCGTTCGTTTCTCTTTGGGAGAGATTTAGCCTAAGCCTCGTGTCTGGGGGTGGGTATAGTTTAATTGCTTCGTTAGTTAATTGAGGGAGGGACTGTGTCTGTGTAAACGTTTGTGTGTGTGTAGGGGGTACGGTTAATAGCGCGCAGTGAGTCTGTTCTGAGTGGTCGTCTAACTGCTCTCCTGCTGTCTCCCTTTCTGGTCGCGTTCCCCGATCTTGCCTCGGCTGCCAGATCACCCGATCTCCAGGCTTTACTCCGTTTTGTAGGCCCTTTAGTGGTGTGTTTAACTTTCTATTCCTCTCGAGAGTCTCATTAGATATTTTTGGCATTTCGTTTTTTAAAGACCTGGCAAGTTGAGGCTCAGAATCTCCTCTATAAAAACAAAACAAAAAATACAGGGTAGAAACTTGAAAGAGCTATTGAGTGGGGTAAAAAACCGACGCTCGGAACAAAGGTCCTAGTTGTGTTAGAAAAAAAGGCAAGAGGCCTGTATATGAGGCCTGTGTGTGTCGCATTTACACCCCTGGGGGAGGGAAGCAGTTAGGATTGAGGAGAGGAATTACCAGCGTTTTAGAGACAATAAATTTTAGAGGGTTTTATTGAGGCATATTTTTGTATTTTGTACATTATGTAAAGAGGTCAATATTAAGTGTAAGTTCTAAAGTAAACACAATTTCTAATCTTTCCTTTAGCCGCAGAGATACTGAACTGGAGTGGCTTTCTATAATCTTTGTGAGATTGGGGGGAGTTCTTATTTATTTTAAGCTTAAGAGAGCACATTAACATGGTGTTGGGGGTTGTGGGCTTTGTACATGTCTGTCTTTCTATGAAGGTGGCAGTATCCATAAGAATTGGAGAACTGTAATTAAGATTATCGTTTCCATTCGTTCCCTGTTTTTTCAGGAGTGTGGTTTTTAAGTCTGCTCAGCTGACATTTACTACTCAGTTTGTGTCTACGAACAGGCTTTTGTTTTAGTTTTTTCGTTTATTTTCTAAAAGCTGGAGGACAATTTTGGCATTTAGAATTCCAGAAAGTGCTAAACTAAAATAGTTAAGTATTTTAAAAATGAACGGGATATTAGGTATGCCATGGTAAAATCAGTACTTTCACCTGGTGAAGTAAATTTGGAGTAATTAATATGTTTACTTTTCCATTCTAACTTTTAAGATTATTGTATTTATGTTATCTAGATAAGGTTTTATGATCCTATTTTAAGGTTGTCATCTCAGCAAAGAAGCTACATTGCTGGCTAGGAAATTCACACACAGCCAGTTAGTATTTGTGTGACCTTGAGCTAGTCTCTTCACCTACCTGGTCTTCATTTTATCTGTAAAATGGGGGTGGGTAATCTTTATCTTATCTCCCTGGGTGGTTATGAGATCCAGTGAATGTAATGACTGAAAAACAACAAAATCCTGAATAAGTGTAAGTTATTGTTTTAGAACATTACATTAGCTATTTTGAGGTCATTAACAAAAAGATACAACTTTCTTACCAGTGGTGGTGGTCCTGGGGGAGGGGAAATTGATGTAAAGTAAGTAGGTTGAAGATATGAAGTTGTAGCACTTAATAATCTGAAATTGCTGCTTAATTGGTAGTGGAATTTGAGCCTAATTTTTATCCATTAAATTAATTTTTTTGGCATCAGGATGCCAGATACTTTTCACCGTACATCCTACTGAGTAAACTTTTTAATCCTTTTAAGAGAAACTTCAAATGTCTTTTCAATTATTGACAAAATTTGTACCTATTCTTGTCTGTGGCTCTCATGAAATTGACTTTTTAATGTTAGAGATTACAATTAAGGAAAAATGCTTCTGAATCCTGGTCTCTGTTTTCTTTACAGAATCTACGGAACTTTTATTTTTCTTAAGTGGATGGGTTGGGATCTTTTTGAGCAAATGTGATACCAGTTGCCCCTTTATTTTTCTGTTTGTTAAGGTAATTTGATGGATTAAAGCCAAAACATTAACCTACTTGTTTTTCATCTTCACTCAAGTTCTTCCTTGCAATTGCCAACCTGACAAGAACTTTTCCCTTAAATCAAGCAAGCACCCTGTATACAGAGTAACATAACAGAGGGTGTAAAGAACAACATCAGTTTACCTCTTAAGGTCACTTCTTCAAACAAAATTCTACTCCATGATCTTTCCCTTGTATTTCTTGGTTATCTGTATATGCTTTGTTTCTGGATTATAGTGCTGCATTTGTTGATTTGTATGGCTTTGTTACCCTGATTAGATTATAGGCCTCCTGAGGGCAAGGATTATTTCATATCATTGTGGTATGCATGAAGGTACACTAGTAAGCCTGATTGAAAAATAACCTCTGTTTTCCTTCCTGCTCCAAACTAGTAGTGTTAGCCTGGTCTTGCTGAATATGCAACCAGTCTTCTGCTTGGAAGGGTTCTTGACCCCAGCAGATTTTTCAGAATGCTTCCTGTGGTTTGGTTTGGTGATGATGGCATCTTCCCATCTCCCCTGACCAGTGTGCCATCAGAGTGTCTGGATGGATTAAATTGTTACCACCATGTTTCAGTATTAAACCAGTGGATTATTCTGTGCCACTTTTTTCATAGGCCAAGATGCAGTTAATAGGGCCAAGCCTGAAGGGACTCTGGGCCAGATAAGATGGAAGAGTAAGAATCTGGTGGATATTACACAGTAAACATAATTAATTTATAGATTGTTGTATGTAATCTTAGTGTTTGTTGTTCTTAACATGTAATGTAAGCTTTACTTGTGTATTTTCTTTTAGTGCCTGTGTAACATTTCAACAGCTATGTTACAGACTTCTTGAAGGTATAACCGCCCTAGCAGTTGTTTTTTGCATTCTCTACCCGTCTGGTAGGTTACTCTGTACATTGTGAGTGCTTTCTGTTATGGATAAGTATACTGATGCTGGACCTGTCTTTTGATTTTTAAGTAAAATTTAATTTGGCTAGTGTCCTGGGTTTAAAAAAATGTAGTTCTTTAAATCTTACAGTTTATGGATAGTTTGAAGTTATTGGCAAAAAGAGGTTGCTTCCTAGACTGAAATAAGTCTTCATTTGTTTCTCTCAGAGGCCTTTTAGATTTTGGTTGTTTCTTGTGGTTTCATTAAACTGGATTGGACAGAAGAAAAAGGAACTTGTGCATTATTCAGGCTTATTTTCTTTGTCTTAAGTGTGCAGAGTTATTGGTAATAGTTCCATGATTATGCTTGCTTTAAAAAGTCATTCCAGTGGTCTGCTTCTGTGTTCATCAGTGAACAGCACTGTTCAATGTGATTTGAAGATAATAGACTTGGGTTCCAATTCTGGCTATGCCCTTTCTGTCTTTGTGACCTTACACAAATAATTTAACCTTTGTGAGTTTTCCAGTGCCTACTCTGAAAAATGCTGTTATTACCTCCTAACCTAGAGTCAGTTGTCATTTATATGCCAAACACTAGAAGATTAGGCTATGCAGATGAAGTGGACCACAAGCCTCTTTCTCCACTTGTTTACAGTAGCATTGACCATTGCCTTGTTTATTAATACTCTTCTACCTAGAACACATATACCTAGAATGTCTATTATATACATAGGTATTCTACTTGAAATACCATAAGTACCATTCCTTAGTTGATCATGAATTATTTGAAATCAGTAGTACTCTTTTTTATTCCTTGTGTCTAGCATAGTGCCTGGCCCATAATAGGGATTCTTTAAATATTTGTTGACAGAATAAGTCTTGTGAGAATACGATACTGTAAGTGAAAGTATTTTGTAATGGTTTAGTGTCCTATTTTAATTGTTTTGATTCATGTTTTGCATCATTAAGGCTAAAGTAATTGAGAATTTTTAATCAGTTGGTATATATTTTAGACTACAAGTTACTTTAAAAAATACATATTAAAAAGAATTAGGGCCAGCCATTTCATATTCTTTACTTGTCTATTATCTGCATGTAATATTTGGTCACTTAAAAGTCCATTGAGGACCTAATATGTTTTAATACAATCCTAAATGATTAGTGTTTTCCAATTTATTGTAATACGCATCATTTTAGTGTATTAAAACATGTATTTCTATAAATATGGTGTTATTACCCTATACACAAATTTTGAATGCTATATATAACAAGCATTCAAGACTTGAAGTTACAGCATTTCAATGTGTATTTTAATAATCAACTTGTTGGCTGTCATAACCAATGAGTTTTACCCTGACTTCAAAACTCCTACTCTTCCACCCGTGGGCAGTGCTCTGAATAAATAAGGTCAGATGAACTCAATTTAAAGTTCTTAAACTGGTAAACATGTGTGATGCCCTAGAAACCTAAGTGAATTTTTACAGGTAGCCTATCTGAAATTCTCTTAAGCTGTAATTTAAGCTGCTTTGTGTCCTTGGAGAGCAAGTTCATGGAGATCATATGGAGGTCCTCTCTTTTTTTAATTCTCAAAAACCAAGTGCTTATAGTAACCTTGTAGGAAATATATGAAAATGCTGTTAATTTCTATGTTCCCAGTGTCTGTAATACTGTTCATTTTGCATCCTTGGCTGCAGCCAGATTGAACTGCTTTTTCCTTTCTGAACACACTCAGGAGCTTTTTAACTTTTCTTGTCCTGGCTTTATTTTGTCTACCTTAATTGATACCCCTCCTCCATCTTGTATCTCTTAATAGCAGTATATATACACTTAACTTTCTTTTAGTAGCTCCTGTAAGATTTTTACTCTTCATTCTCTTCTCTGTTCTATTAATATATTTCCCTTCTATAACATTTATTTCAGTATGATTTTCATATTCTGTGTTATATAATTAGTTGTTTACATCTTAACTACATTTTTGGCTTCCTAAGGGTAGAGATCTCATTCTTCTATCCTTGCAGTATCTGGCACAAGGCTCCCAACATAATGCATTGTACATTGTAGAGTTTGTTTTGGTGTGAGACACATTGAGAAACTGTATTGTGAAATAATATTAGTATCATTTACTGTAATTTACTGTCAACTTGTTTTGTTTCTCAGGGGCTCCCAGCTGAGTGTAGAATATAAAATTTTCAAAATTAGGCTCATTAAAATCAGCTACTTAAGGAATTCCCCCCCCCCCTTTTTTTTTTTTTTGTGAGATAGGGTCTTACTCTGTTGCCTGGGCTAGAGTGAGTGGCCTGATCATAGCTCACTGCAACATTAAACTCCTGGCTCAAGTGATCCTCCTGCCTTAGCCTCTGGTGTAGCTGAGTAGCTGAGACTATGGGTGCATGCCACCACACCTAGCCAAGTTTTTTTTTTTAATAGAGACTGGGTGTTCCTACTGCCCAGGTTGGTCTTGAACTCCCTGCCGCCTTCTCAAGTGCTAGGATTGCAGGCAAAAGCCCCTGTGCTGGGTCCCTTAAGACACTAGATTATTTTAGTAACTTGGTTACCCCAAATTTAGCATTTGAGGATTGTGTTTATCAGTAGATGATAGTTTATTTATCAGTACATATTAATGATTACTGTGTGCCAGGACTGTGCTGTGGGAGGAATACAAAAGGGCTTAAAACTTAGGCCTTGTCCTCTGACTTCTGATTCATATAGTTGATAATTGACTTAATCATAACTTGTCTAAAACTATATATAGGAGTATAGTATTTAGCATGGAGGAGTATTCTAAATGCAGATTTTCTGCATTTAGAAAACGTGATATTAGAATCTAAAGAAGCAGATGAATTAGGGCATTATTTTTGGCTTTACTAACTAAATTGTTAGAAGCACCTTCATTGGACAGTATTTCATAAGCAGCTAATGTGAATGCATTTCTGGTTCCATATAAGATCTACCCTCTTAGAGAGTGCTGAGGAGAAAAATAAGATTTATAAAATGAGATTGCTTTTCTTGAAATGTATTTTATTATAGACGAGTTCAAACCTATGACAAGAGAACACATCATCTGACGTTGTGCTTATTAAGTACAAAATTGAGTTTTATATGGTAGGTGCTCAGAAGTTGAGAGAGAGATTCAGTCCTGGGTTGAAGGTACTGAAGACGACTTCATGGAGAGAGGAGGGACTTGAACTGGGCCTATTTGTTTGCGGTAGGTATAGAAGAATGGGGAGTTTAAAGGTGTAATTGTAGTCAGGATCTAACGATAAGGTAAAAAAGCCCTCTCGAATTGAGGGTCCATAGTTATGAAATAACAGGAAATTTGAGCTGAGATTATTAAAGTTCTTGAATGGAAGATTAAGGAATTAGCTCTAGCAGGTACACTTATGTTGAATGAGTGTGTGTCACTAAATAGGCAGTGACAGCATGAAAAAAGTGTGTGAAAATATTTAATTTATAAATGAACTGAAAAGGAAAATAAAAATGCCTTTTAGATCTTACATTTTTATGACATCACTTCCCTTTTTGGGACTATATATAAAGGTTTCTGTGGGCCTGGTGGCTCATACTTGTGATCCTAACACTTTGAGACGCCCAGGCAGTAGCATTGCTTGAGGATAGGTGAGACCCATTCTCTACAAGAAATACAAAAATTAGCCAAGTGTGATGGTATGTGTCTGTAGTCACAGCTACTTAGGAGGCTGAGTCAGGAGGATTGTTAAGCCCAGGAGTTGCCGTTGCAGTGAGCTGTGATGATGCCACTGCATTGTCTGGGCAACAGCATAAGACCTTGTCTCAAAGAAGTAAGTTTTGGAGGAGATAGAAGTGGTGAAGTTAAAACTTACTTCTTATTCAGTTTCCCTACTTAATAGTTTAAAATGTTTTGTTAAATAAGCAGGAGCTGGTTTTTGTCTAAATAACTCCCACCAGTCCTCTGTTGGTTCACAGAAGTCTTCCCTGTAGTGGAAGCTAGAATCATTTTGTATTAGCACATTCAACTCTTGTTTGTTCAGAGATTTTTTTCTTTTAAATTTATAGTACTGTTTGAGACCTAATACATGATTTTTTCTGTGAGTTGCTCACTCAGTAATTTTTCACTCATATATAGGGGAAACTTTTACTTAACATCGAATGCAGTGAAGAAATGGTGTTTAAAGTAAAAGTGAATTGTGGTCTGGGCGCGGTGGCTCATGTCTGTAATCCTAGCACTCTGGGAGGCTGAGGCGGCCGGATCACTCAAGGTCAGGAGTTCAAAACCAGCCTGAGCAAGAGTGAGACCCCCATTTTTACCAAAAATAGAAATAAGTTAATTGGCCAACTAAAAATATATAGAAAAAAAATTAGCCGGGCATGGTGGTGTGTGCCTGTAGTCCCAGCTACTTGGGAGGCTGAGGCAGGAGGATTGCTTGAGCCCAGGAGTTTGAGGTTGCTGTGAGCTAGGCTGACGCCATGGCACTCTACAACAGAGTGAGACTGTCTCAAAAAAAAAAAAAAGTGAATTGTGGTTTAAGTATATACATTTAGAAAGAGCTGATTAATATTACCTAGTTAAATAAAATATTTTAATAAGTATTTGCTTATACTCTGGTTGATGTCATAGAATATTTGTTACCTCTTTTTAGATTTAATTTTTACACATAATTGTATATATTTATGGGGGTATATAGTAATGTGTCAATACATATAATGTATAATCAGATCAGGGTAATTAGCATATCTATCATCATTTGTCATTTCTTTGTGTTGGAAACATTCAATATCCTCCTCCTACCTATTTGAAACTATATGTCATTGTTAACTGTAGTCATCCTACAACATAGAACATTGGAACTTATTCCTCCTTCCAATCTGTAATTTTGTATTCTTTAACAGATCTCTCCCTATCCCTTCCATCCCCACCCTTATCAACTTCTAGTACCTTTAATTTTTATGAAGTGAATGTGATAACCATTACACTACGGAAACGCCTTAATTTTTGTAAAAATATGTACACAGGTACATAGGATTTTTAACATGGGAAATGAGGTTAGATGGTTGCTGCAGGGAAACTAAAGGAAAAATATTTTTCTCAGGGTTCTGGTAGCCATAATTTTTAGCTTCCTTAGTAGCTTTTATTTCTAGCATATTCTTGTAGACTTTCCTGATTGGAGTTTGAATTAATTTGATTCTTCTTTATGTGGAAATAGCAGAGATGCTAACTGTGGAGTAAGGAATGCTGTATCATCCAGCATTTGTTTGGTTTTGTGGACTTTAGGATAAAACTATTCATTAAATCTTTGTTTTACTTCTACATGAATTCTGTATGTTTTACTTCTATATGTTTTACTTCTTTCAGCAAAAACAGGCACTCTTCATATTTTTTTCTTTATTAATCATATATTTTCACTTCTCCCCACCAAAGAAAAGCAGAGAATTCCATCCCATCTCTACTCATCCACCCCAGATCCGAATGCATTTGTACCCTTCTCCCAGTAGATGGCAACAATCAGACTGATTTTGGAGAAGATTCAGTAGTCTTAACTTTGTGATCAGATCTGTTTGCTAATTATTTCTCAACTCTCATTAGGAATTTTAGTCTTTATTTTCACATCTTGGCTTCAAAATACTTTTTTCAGAAAGCTAGACTGTTAATTGTAGAGTTTGTCTTCTTTTTTACTCTGCTCTTCACCATGCCTTTTGAAAAGTTTTGCCCTTCCAGTTGCTGCTATGAGGTAAGACTTGGGGAATTTTAGCTTTTGGTGTGGCACTGTAAGATAATCTGCTTCTGTCTCTTCTACCCATCTAGTATTACTTTTCAGCTGCCTGTATATTAGGCCATGCCATTTTTTTCACGTATCTTCTCATTACACTAAGAACTACTGAAAGGAATTACTGAAGAGATAATAGACCCTCATTTAGTATCTTCACTGTGGTGCCTGTTTTAATTGATAATTTATTTCTTGAATCAGCAAAAGAGTTGGTAAACTTATGTGTGCTGGAATAGCAGAATTTCCTTCTCTTCTGTAGGATGGGCCTACTACTTATGTGGTTGCTTACATTCAGTGATGTGTGTTAAAGCTTTGTTTCTTGTTACTAAAAAAATTAAGATGTTTCATAATTACACAATTAACTTTTGAGAGTTTTCCATATTTCAGGAAACCTAGAACTTTTTCATGATGCTTGCTGAGTTTATTTAAATTGTTAATGTAATAGTAAAGGATTTGGGAAGTTTTCCATATTTCTTAAGAGAGTTTGTAAAGTTAGAAATGGCATAGGCATAGTCTATAGTTATTTTAAGGAATGTAAAGTCAAGGACTTAGTAAAACAACAGTTCTAAAAAAATTCTAGAATTATTCTATTTTAAGGGTTAGTATTAGAATCATGACACAAAGAAAAATTATTTTGTTTTCAGCAGCTGCTCATTTATCTATAAAGGTGTTGCTTGAATTGCATTTAGCAAAATACTCAAGACATCTATGCTCTCAGCGAAGTTTGTCTAGCACTGGAGATAGAATTAATGTATAGGAGTAATAAGCAAATGATATGAATTATTGTAAATACTTTTGAGCACTTATTTCAAGTGCTAGGCCAGAGGGATTGTAAAAGATATATAAAAATACTGTCTGTGGCCTTCAGGTTATAATCTTATAGGCAGGGTGGTAAACTTGGGTACAAAATTAGCCATAAACACTCATAAAATGGCCAGGCGTGGTGGCTCACGCCTGTAATCCTAGCACTCTGGGAGGCTGAGGCAAGAGGGATTGCTCAAAGTCAGGAGTTCGAAACCAGCCTGAGCAAGAGCTAGACCCCCATCTCTACTATAAATAGAAAGAAATTAATTGGCCAACTAATATACATAGAAAAAATTAGCCGGGCATGGCGGCTCATGACTGTAGTCCCAGCTACTTGGGAGGCTGAGGCAGCAGGATTGCTTGAGCCTAGGAGTTTGAGGTTGCTGTGAGCTAGGCTGACGCCACGGCACTCACTCTAGCCTGGGCAACAAAGCCAGACTCTGTCTCAAACAAACAAACAAACAAACAAAAATATATATATAGACAAAATTAGCTGGGCATGGTGGCGCATGCCTGTAGTCCCAGCTACTTTGAAGGCTGATGCAGGAGGATCGCCTGAGCCCAGGAGTTTGCGGTTGCTGTGAGCTAGGCAGACACCATGGCACTCTAGCCCGGGCGACAGAGTGAGACTCTGTCTCAGAAAACAACAACAAAAACTTAAAAACAAACAAACAAAACTCTTAAACTGAATTCTGAGTCATTACACAGATGCTTCATTATGTTGCCAGCTGTTTAGAGAATGGTAAAAATATTACCAGCATATATTTTATTATCTGTATCCATGTATACTTGCCCACATTGAATTCTAAATTAGATTGCATACTACCTTTCTGATATGTCTGTAACTAACAGTAAAATATGTGTAATATAGTCTGATAATCTAGGTAAATCCAGTGGTGTGGGAGATTACTAGGATAAGAGTAATAAGGTAAGGCATCGTGAATATTAACAGCAACAACAGCAGCTAATCTCTATTGAATCTTTCCCTTGGCTCAGTGCCTGGCTCTGGGTGTGGGGGGTAATGTGATAATTTCAAGTGATAAAGGAGTTTAGTGAAGCAGTTAAGACAGATTCAATTTAAATCCAGGCTCCAACATTACTAGCTGGGTAAACTTGGGTGAGGTACTATTTTTGACTTCAGTTTTCCTATCTGTAAAATGGGAATTATAACAGTGTCTATGTTGTTGTAAGGATTAAATTAGTTTATTTGTAAAACTTTTCAAACAATGCCTGGTACAGGATTGTAATACACTCTTTTTGGGAGGAAACATTTTTTATTTCCTTTTCTTTCCATCTGAAAAGACAGGTTTGAGAAGATGGATTTCTTTGATACCATCTTGGAATTATTTGAGTGGTAGAGTTTTAGGGTCAAAGGAGATCATCGAGAATATTGATGGACTCTGCAGCAAGATGAACTTGGGTTCTAGTTTCCTCATTGTTTGATTTTGGGCAAGTTAATGTGTAAATTATAGAAAATACATACTTCTCAGGATTCTTTCTAGTTTTTAATGAAAAAGTGAAGTCTTTAGCACAGTGCCTAGTTGACAGGTAAGTGATCAAATAGTATTTGCTGTATTTAAAATTTTCCGGTTAGGATATTGTATCCAAAAGGAATTTAATAGTAGCTTTTATTCTATAATAGTAGTTCTTTTAAATGATATATTATTTTTCACAGTTGATATAAATGTATAAAATTATAGTCTACAGAGTGTGAATTTATTATTTTTAAGATGTTGTAATTTAGGTGTTGGGGTAAATTTAGTGGCCAATTAAAGCAAAATTTAAGGATTGAAAGGAAAAATAACCCTGACTTGGATTAAGTACTTTGGAAAAGTCTTTTTGGGGGCAGTTTCTAAATTTGATTCAGGTTCAAGGGTTTTATTATCGCTGCTAATTACAGTCTATTTGACTCCTTATATTTTTCAAATAAGTAAAATCAGTGTTAGCAGTGTGACATGGCTTTAAGCTTTTTGATATCTTTATTTTGATATAATCTCAGACTTATAAAAATGTTGCAAAAATAGCATAAGGGACATTTCATGTTCCCCATTACCCAGTTCAAGGTCAAGCTCTTTTTTTTTTTTTTTAACCAATAGAGGATAAATTCATTTTCTCTTAAAACTTTTTTTAAGCCGGGTGTGGTAGCTCACATCTGTAATCCCAGCTATTTGAGAGACTGAAGCAAGAGAATGGCTTGAGCCCAGGAGTTCAAGGCTGCAGTGAACTATCATGATACCACTGCTTTTCAGCCTGGTTGATAGAGGGGAGACTTGGTCTCTAAAAATGAATACCAAAAAAACCTTTTTTTAAGCAATGAAAACCTTTTTTTGTTTTAAAGAAATAAATGTGGTAAAACCCGTTGAAAAAAGAACAATTACAGTGAACACATTTTTTTCATGTGGTTCTTTAACAGTCATTATATACTTTTTTTTTGAGACAGAGTCTCGCTTTGTTGCCCAGGCTAGAGTGAGTGCTGTGGCGTCAGCTAGCTCACAGCAACCTCAAACTCCTGGGCTCAAGCAATCCTCCTGCCTCAGCCTCTTGAGGAGCTGGGACTACAGGCATGCGCCACCATGCCCGGCTCATTTTTTATATATATTTTAGTTGGCCAATTAATTTCTTTCTATTATAGTAGAGACGGGGTCTCGCTCAGGCTGGTTTTGAACTCCTGACCTTGAGCAATCCACCCGCCTCGGCCTCCCAGAGTGCTAGGATTACAGGCTTGAGTCATTATATACTTGTTGATTTTTCAGAGTGTTCTGAATGTGTTATAATGTTTTGTTCCTGACTCTTGGCCATCAGTGAACATTAGTTTATTACACTGAGCTTTAAGGCAATCATTGTTTATTGGACAGTCCTAAATGGCCTGTTTTTATAGAACTTAATTGCTTTGCACAGTAAGTATGTCCTCTCTTCCCTTGAAGAAAATGATAATTTTGATAGCTCAAAGATATTTTTAAAAGTATGAGTTCTCCTCAGCACTATTCTTATTAGTTGAGGGGATCAATCAATAAGGCTTTTTTGTTTGTTTTTAAAGATGCTTTCAGCCACTTTTTCTGAAAGCCAGGTTTTAAGAGATTATAGAGAAGAGAGTAAATAAGTGAGGACTTTATTCTAGCCAGGCATACATTATTGTGTATGACGTTAATTCTTTCAAAATATATTCTCTCTCATACTAAATTACTTTTTCCTTTTACCTACTATAGCTAAGTAATGATTTCTACTATCTGTGCTTTACCCACCTGAAGATTCTTCCATAAGAGGACTTAAAACAATTTTTTTTAAATAAACCTTTTATTTAGGATAGTTTTAGATTTGCAGAGAAGTTCTTACCTGGATTTCTCTTGTTAATATCTTAAATTAGTATGATATATTTGACAAAACTAATGAGCCAATATTGACACATTATTTTTTATTATAGAGAGAGGATCTCCTTATGTTGCCCGGGCTGGTATTAAACTCATGGCCTCAAGTAATCCTTCCACCTCACCCTCCCTAAATGCTGGGATTGATTATAGGTGTGAGCCACAATGCCTGGCCTGATGGCAGTATTACTACCTATACTTTAGTTGGATTTCCCTGAGTTCTTACCTTCATGTCTTTCTGTTCCAGGTTCACATCCAGGGTGCCACATGACATTTAGTGAGTGACTTTAAAAAACGTAATAGTTTTTGAGGCATTTATTTCTGATTATATAGTATAGAGCAGTCATTAAAATTGGAGCAAAGACAAATGTAAGAAAGGAAACTAAGAATGATCTATAATCTTACCACCTGATATAACCACTGTAAGTTTTTATTTTTTTTTCAGACAGAGTCTCACTCTGTTGCTCAGGCTAGAGTGCCTTGGCATCAGCCGAGCTCACAGCAACCTCAGACTCTTAGGCTCAAGCGATCCTCCTGCCTCAGCCTCCCGAGTAGCTGGGACTACAGGCATGTGCCACCATGCCCGGCTAATTTTTTCTATATATTTTTAGTTGTCCAATTAATTTCTTTCTATTTGTAGTAGAGATGGGGTCTTGGCCTCCCAGGGTGCTAGGATTATAGGTGTGAGCCACCTCGCCCATCCTATGAAGAACTTTAAAAGGCCAAAGTTTAACACTTTTTTTTTGGCCTAAGGAAAGGACCTGTTTTTTTGTTTGTTTGTTTGGTTTCTTTTAATTTCAGGGTATTACAGGGGTACAGACATTTTGGTTACATAAATTGCTTTTGTACAGTTTGAGTCAAAGTTAAAAATGTGCCCATCACCAAGATAGTATGCATTGTACCCATTAGATGTGAATTTATTATTCATCCCCTCCTTCCCCCTCCCACCTGCTTGATTTCTGATGAGTTTTATTTCTATATGTGGATGTAAGTGTTCAATTAGTTCCAATTCAATGGTGAGTATGTGGGGTGTTTGTTTTTCCATTCTTGTGATGCTTAGAAGAATGGACTCCAGCTCCATCCAGGATAATACAAGAGGTACACATTTTACTGATCCACTTATGTATTCATGGGTACTTGTGTTGTTTCCACATGTTTGCAATTGTGAATTGTGCTGCTGTGAACATTCGAGTGCAGGTGCCGTGCCTTTTTTTCCTTTGAGTAAGTACCCAATAGAGGGATTACTAGATTGAATGGTAGCTCTACTTTTTGTTTTTTGAGGTATCTCCATATTACTTTCCATAGAGGTTGTACTAGTTTTCAGTCCTACCAACAGTATATAAATGTTCTATCTCTCAAAAACCATGCCAGCATCTGTTGTTTTGGGATTTTTTTTGATAAAAGCCATTTTCACTGGAGTTAGGTGATAATGTCATTATGGTTTTGATTTGCATTTCCCTGATTATTAGAGACAATGAGCATTTTTTTCATGCGTTTTTGGCCATTAGTCTATTTTCTTTTGAAAAGTTCCTGTTCATGTCTTTTGCCCACTTTTTAATGGGGTCGTTTGATTTTTTTCCTCCCCTGCTGATTTGCTTGAGTTCTTTGCAGATTCTGGTTATCAGCCTTTTATTGGATATATAACATGCAAATATTTTCTCCCATTCTGTATGTTGTGTATTTGCTCTAATGATTGTTACCTTGGCTGTCCAGAAGCTTTTTAATTTGATCAGGTCCAATTTATTTGTTTTTTGTTGTTGTGATTGGTTTTGGGGTCTTCTTCATAAATTATTTGCTGAGGCCAATGTCTGTAAGAGTTTTTTCAGCATTTTCTTCTAAAATTCTTAGGGTTTCATGCCTTAGGTTTAAGTCTGTTATCCATTGTGAATTAATTTTTGTGAGTGGTGAGAAGTGTGGATCCTGTTTCAGTCTTCTACATGGTGGCTATCCAATTTTCCCAGCACCATTTATTGGATAGGGGTTCTTTAGTGTATGTTTTTGTCTGCTTTGTCAAAGATCAGATGGCAATATAGGTTGGTTTTAGATCTGGGTAACTTTTTTTTTTTTTTTAGACAGCCTCACTCTGTTGCCCGGGCTAGAGTGCCATGGCATCAGCCTAGCTCACAGCAACTTCAAACTCCTGGGCTCAAGCGATCCTTCTGCCTCAGCCTCCCAAGTAGCTGGGACAACAGGCATGCGCTACCATGCCCAGCTAATGTTTTCTATTTTCGGTAGAGATAGGGTCTTGCTCTTGCGCAGGCTGGTCTTGAACTTCTGAGCTCAAATGATCTGCCCACCTGGGCCTCCCAGAGTGCTAGGATTAAAGGCATGAGCCACTGTGCCCAGCCACCTTTTTAAAATTTTTTTAATAAAGACAGATCCATATTGTTTGCCCATGTTATTACCTGATGAGCATTTTCCTATTGCATTATTAGTTCTTTATTTTTCCTTTATAATTACTTGATTTAACCATAATTTATCCAATCCTGTTAGATTAAAAAGTTTTTAATACTTTTTGAAATATTAGCTTTATACCTAAATGAAGCCAATTTTTTAAATGAAGATTTTCTCTTTTGTATTAACATGAGAAATAATTCTTGTGTATATGTAAAGAACATGTATGTTTACATGTGGCAGTCCAATGGGAAGAGTCAGGAGACTCCTTGTGACTTATAAGGTCCTCCATGGCCACCTCTCTGACGTCAGGTACTTCTCTTAGCCTTTCTCTTCTTTTTTTTTTTTTTAAAAACAACCCTTTTTAAAGCATGAATCTCTTGGTTTGTACTTGGTGCTCTTGGTCCCTAGAATGGCTTCTAGATCTTACATAGATGTTTTCTAGTGCATTCAGTTTTAGCTCAGATGCTCCTCAGGAGGCCTTACTTGGTCACCCTATCCATAATGATTCCTTTATTGACTAGGAATGTTTTCACCTGCAAGTAACTGGAAACTCAGGGCCTTAAACAGATCAGGGTTTATGTTTCCTCACACAGGGCGATTCAGCTGCCCTTTGGTTCCAGCGAGGACCAGGAGCTGTGATTCTGCTTTGCCATTTTTAGCAGGTGGTTCTCATGGTTCCCAAATGACTATCAAGGCTTGAACTTGTGCCTGCTGAGTTTGAGTCAGGAAAAGATGCTGTGTTGCTGTTCTTTTTTTTTTTTATCCAGAAAGCAAGAGTATTCCTAGAGAATGCCTAGCATACCTTCCCATACATCTTATTGTTGAGAAATGGATCATACTGCCAGCAAAACAAGGGGGGAAAAAAAAACCCCGTGAAGTAATGGTATTTTGTACACAGTTTTAGACCTCTGGCTTTTAAATTATTTTGATATGCAATCTAATAAGAATGCCCTGCAGTGCATCCCATATGTATATGTAGATATATGTATGTAACTAATAAATTTTATAAGCAGTGCATAATCATGTGTGCTGTTTTCTATTCTGTTTCAGAATAGTGTTGTAGTGTTGACCCTTCAGCAGGCTGAAGCTTATGGATACCTCAAAATAATAATGTTAAAACTCAAATAATAAATGCCTAGGACTCAAAAGGCAAATATATCAAAATGTTGATGGCTGGACATGGTGGCTTATGCCTGTAATCCTAGCACTCTGGGAGGCCAAGGCGGGAGGATCATTTGAGGTCAGGACTTTGAGACCAGCCTGAGCAAGAGTGAGACCCCGTCTCTACTAAAAAAATAGAAAGAAAGTAGCTGTACAACTAAAAAAAATACATATATATATATAAATAAATTAGCCAGGCATGGTGGCGCATGCCTATAGTCCTAGCTACTCAGGAGGCTGAGGCAGGAGGATCACTTGAGCCCAGGAGTTTGAGGTTACTGTGAGCTAGGCTGACCCACTAGCCCGGGCAGTAGAGTAAGACTCTGTCTCAAAAAACAAACAAAAATGTTGAAATCTAGCTTTCAAACCATGAAACTTACTGTGTAATATAGTAGTATGTTTCCTTATTAGCACATTCAATAACATGATTTAGCAGTTCAAAGTAGTGATTGAATGTAAATGACGACATCTTGAGGTATCTGCAACAATTGTAATGAAATATGATAATATCTGTGATTTTTTTTTTTTTTTAATATCTGTGATTTCTCTTGGTGCAAAGTTAAAGGTACTGCTAGTAAGCCAGTGGTTTGTTGCCCTGTTCATACTATTACGAAAAAAAATGTTAAATTTCAATTAGAGGTTAGTCAGATTATTTGTTGCAATCCAAGTGCATGAACTGATAATGAACCAATGGTCTAAATTGATTTCATGTCTCTAATCTTGCAGTTTGAAAGAATACTGACTTTAACCCAATCATGCCTCATCCCTGGGGGATAGGGGAGTATCCTGCTTCCTAGGAGGTAAAGGGACTTGTACCCCTGTAAGGCAGAATTCTTTTAGCAGGGAAGAAAAGTAGGGTAGATGGAATTTGGGTAGGGAACACTGTCTGCCACCTTCTGCCTGTAGTCTCCCCTCTCTTAATCTCTATGTTCCTCGAGGGAAAAAGACTGTCATGTTTATTACCTTTTTCCAGTGCCTAAAACGTGGTGAGGTAACCAATAAATTATTTGTTAAATCAATGAGTCAGCTAATAAGGCTTAGCATTTCCATATACCCTGGTACTAATAAGACTGGGCCATGCCCCTTCCACAAGAAGAAAACCCAAGTGCAACTGATACGAAGACTTAAATGGGAAGATTTATGTAAAATCACTACCTTGTTTCTCGTGTGTGTTGTTTTTTTTATTTTGAAACAGGTTCTCACTCTGTTGCCTAGGCTGGAGTGCAGTGGCATGATCATAGCTCTCTGCAACCTCCAACTCCTGGTCTCAAATGATCCTTCTGACTCAGCTTCCCAAGTAACTAGTACTACAGGTGCCTGCCACCACACCCAGCTAATTTTTAAGTTTTTTGTAGAGATGAGGTGTTGCCATATTGTCCAGGCTAAATTCACTGCTTTGAGGTGCTAGACAGATGAAGTATTTTTTCTTAGATGATGAGTGTTGGATGGCTGTTTATGTGGTTCCCCCCCTTTTTTTAAGAATTGTAGGTGTATCTTAAGTAGTTTGTAAAGAGGAGCAGAAATTATCTTAATTTGTAAAGGAGGAATAAAAATAAAATTACCCTCTGTAAAGAGCTGTACTCTAAGGACATTAAATCTCCCTAGAGTTAAGATTTTGCTGCCACCTCCCCTGTTTTTAACTTTTAGGTAATTTACTTTCCATTTCTTGAGCATTCATTCTTTACCTTTTAAGGTGTATTGGCTTAAAATTGCAGCATACTGGATTAATGAAAATGCTGAAATAATTGGTTATCATAAACTGGATTTTGTTTTAACTTGGTTAAACACATTTCAAAGTTTTCTTAATGTATTATGTTTGGCTTTTATTTATTTTTTTCTTTTTACTATAGTATCATATCTTATTTAAAAGCAGTGCGTTTGGCTTTAAGACACATCAGTGCCCTTTGCACAGTTGGGCAGCAAATACCTGTTGATTGAATACATTTTTTTTCTGGTCTACATGTCTGTCTTGAATATCTACCCCCACATGTGTATTATTTGAATCTTTAGTTTTTTGTTAAGTTTTGGTTAAAAGGTAAACTAGTACTTCTTTTTGGATCAAAGGGTTTTATGAGTCCGAGAACGATTTGTCTTAGAACAGATAAGTAATGTATATTATCTAGGCTGTATTTAATTGTTTGATTTGTTTTAGCAAAATAAAGCTATAATGTTTAAGGGCTTCCAACATTAATTATTGTGGAAAATAACAGTAAAATGTTTCTCTAAATCCTCTGGTTCTTTATTGATTGAGACAGAATCTCAGTCTGTTGCCCACAATAGAGTTCAGCAGCAGCAGCATAGCTGACTGCAACCTCAAACTCCTGGGCTCAACCTATCCTCCTGCCTCA
The DNA here is from genome assembly GCA_008750895.1 of Mirza zaza. Lineage (NCBI taxonomy): Eukaryota > Metazoa > Chordata > Mammalia > Primates > Cheirogaleidae > Mirza > Mirza zaza. The sequence continues at coordinate 46,426 of VSMD01069211.1, forward strand.
ACTTCCTGAGTAGCTGGGACTACAGGTGAACACCATTGTGCCTGGGTGATTTTTTATTTTTAGTAGAGATGGGGTCTAGCTTTTGCTCAGGCTGGTCATGAACTTCTGACCTCAAGGAATCCCTCTGCCTCAGCCTCCCGGAGCACTAGGATTATAGGCATGAGCCACTGAGCATGGTGTATGTATATATATGTGTGTGTGTATTTTGTTTTTAAGAGATAGGGCCTTGCTGTGCTGCTCAGGCTAGACTCAAACTCCTGGGTGCAAGTCATCCTCTCACCTCAGTCTCCCAAGTAGCTGGGGACTACTTGTAGGCACAGGCTACTGCACCTGATTCATTTTATTTTTATATTTGGTGGCTCTGGGGGAAACAAAAAGCTATTGATGTTCTAACAAGTATAATGACTTCAAAGAGGAGAAGGCATCATTATTTTATTAGAATAGAAATAGGAATATGAGATGTAGGAGTAAGGAAATCAGATTATCAGTGAGGTTCAGTAACTGTTAACAAATGCACTCTACTATATTTAGGAATATTTTTCATAACATTGTCTTTAAAATGTCTGTTGGTTTATAGTACCTCCCAATATTTGTTGAAGGGTCTGGACTATCCACTTGATTTGTTGACATTGTTGAAGGATTAAAAGCAACAAGATTTACAATTTTTATGCAATATTTTATTTTGTTCTTTTAAAGAGACAGTCTCTGTTACCCAGGCTAGAGAGTAGTGGCATAATCATAGCTCACTGTAGCCTTGAACTCTTGGGCTCAAGTGATCCTCTCATCTCACCCTCCCAAGTAGCTGGGTCTACGGGTGTGTACTACCACGCCCAGCTAATTTAAAAATTTTTTTGTAGAGTTGGGGGTCTCTTTTTGTCACCCAGACTGGTCAGTCTTGCGCTCCTGGCCTCCAAAAGTGCTGGGATTGCAGGTGTGAACCATGGTGTCCAACCTACAGTACCTTTTATTTTTATTTTTTTATTTTTATTTTTTTGAGACAAGAGTCTCACTCTGTTGCCCCAGCTAGAGTACTGTTGTGTCAGCCCAGCTTGCAGCAACCTCAAACTCCTGGGCTGAAGCGATCCTTCTGCCTCAGCCTCCCAAGTAGCTGGGACTACAGGCATGTGCCACCATGCCGGGCTAATATTTTCTATGTTTGGTAGAGACAGGGTCTCTTGCTCAGGCTGGTCTCGAACTCCTGAGCTCAAATGATCTGCCTGCCTTGGCCTGCCAGAGTGCTCGGATTATAGGCGTGAGCCACCTCGCCTGGCCTACGGTACCTTTTAATACAATACTACATACAGTGTCCTTAATATATTCACAGAGTTGTGCAACCACACTACTACTGTCTGATTTCAGAACATTTTCATCACTTCAACAAGAAACTGTACTCATTGGATTCTGTTAACTTTTAGGTTAAGTTTTAGAATTGACAGATATGTTGTGATGTGTTCTTAGTTAAAATCTTACCAATTAAAAACAAATCTTATTCATGTGTAGTGTGTGGTACTATAAATGGAAACTGTTACTTGGATTTCTTCTAGGAGGGTTCATTCTCTTTGGCAATTTCAGCTTTTTCTACTGAAAGTATTATTTGAATTTAAATATCCTGTTAACAAGAAAATACGTTCATTTGTTGGCTATGACAGTGTCACTTCTAGAAGGGCAGATAGGAAACTGTCATTGGAAGATGCCAAATTAATTTCCCAACAATGATTCAAACTCAGAGTGGTGACTACTTCTTAGGGGAGCAATTTACCAGTTCTTCCCCCAACCCCTTTTTTATTTGTATGTATTCATGGAGTATAAGTGCAGTTTTGTTACATTGATATATATTGCGTTGTGGTGAAGTCAAGGCCTTCAGTATATACATCACTGAAACAACACATCCATCTACTAGTTCTTTTTTGATATTCCAAGGTTGTAGAAGTCCAACTAAGCTGTTAAAATTAAATTTATGATAGGCTCTTAACTTCCATCCACTTTCTTATTTAGAGGTTTATGTGGCATGTTTTTTTTTTTTAAAGATCTGTGAGCATTCTTTATAGTATTTTTGGTATATAGATTGTTTGGAGGATTACAGACATGAATTATGTTATTTGCTTATTTTATCATTTTTGCTGTTAGGGTGTTTTCAGGCTTTTTTTTTTTTTAACCCATCCCCAGCTATTTGTTTGTTCATTCGTGCCTCTAGGACTTTCTGAAGTTTCTCTGTTTGGAAACCCCCTTGCACTGCCCCCCTCCCCCTTGCCTCCCATTCCAGACCATTCCTCCATCTTTCCTGGGAACATACCTTTTTATCTATAGGAGTTTTTATATTTCCACCCCTGGGAGGTGTATTGCCTCCCCCTAGGATTTGGATTGCTCTTCTGAAATAGTACTTACAGTAATAGTCTGTTACCTTTTACTCTAGTTATTTGTTTATAGTTTGGGCTTCCATTGGTCTAAGCCTCCCAGAGTTCTTCTAAACCTTTCATGCATCCTACTAAAGGTTCCAATATCAACACCGTCTCTCTGCCTACATCACTTTGAGTTGTCTTTAAAAGAGGACTAGGGCTAGCTGATGTCTTTGCATAGCACAGGGTGGAATCTTGTCACTTCTAGTTCATTCTTGCTGGTGCTTGTTTTCAAGTACGGTACAACAATCTACATTTATTCAAATATAGTTAAGTAGTTTTCTTCTGGGACATCATCGTAACTCTCTAAACCCCAAATTCCATCCTGAATTCTTGCGACTCTATTTCCTTTAGAACCATTGGCCCCAATCTCTCATGTTGAGCAATAGAGCTCTCATGGGGCAGACGAGAAGGGCTGCTTGTAGTCTTTTTTTTTTTTTCCCTCTGCATTTGATTAAAGCTGCTGGTAGTCTTTAGGGCTCCACAACGAAATGCATGGGTTGTGCAGATACGCTGCGTAGCCACGCCCATCACTAGGTCTTATTTTTAGGGTAGGGGTTATATTGTGCAAATGCTTAGAAATCCTGCTAGGGCTTATTTTATGGGTAGGTCTTATTTTCGGGGAAACACGGTAATATCCCCTGCCCGCCCCCCTTTGCTGTTTTTACATTTGGGAAGTGTGGCAGTAGCTTCTGTCTCTACTTCTCCCTCCAGTTTGTAGCTATTTCTCCCTTCCCTGCAGGTGAGAAAATGAGCTTAGAAATTTGGTGGCTGTGGTTTTGTTCAGTCCTCTTTTTCTAAGAGTTTTACTGGTTTCTTAGTATTTTTCTCTTTTATTTCCATAAAGAATGGGAAAAGAAAATACATTTTATTCTTTTTTTTTTGAGACAGAGTCTCACTTTATTGCCCAGGCTAGAGTGAGTGCTGTGGCGTCAGCCTAGCTCACAGCAACCTCAAACTCCTGGGCTCAAGCAATCCTGCTGCCTCAGCCTCCCAAGCAACTGGGACTACAGGCATGTGCCACCATGCCCGGCTATTTTTTTTTCTATATAAGTTGGCCAATTAATTTCTTTCTATTTATAGTAGAAATGGGGTCTCGCTCTTGCTCAGGCTGGTCTTGAACTCCTGAGCTCAAACGATCCGCCCACCTCGGCCTCCCAGAGAGCTGGGATTACAGGCTTGAGCCACCGCGCCCGGCCACATTTTATTCTTGATAAAGATTTTAATATATTCAACAATGCTGTCTGTTACAGTTTTTAGCAAAGGATCTTACTTTTTTGATATTGTATGTGTTATCACTTAATGTTTTATTTATGACTACATATAGCATAATAAAAATGGAAAGTTATAAACTGGGTTTGATGGGTATGAATTTATCCTTTTAAAGGTCAGTGTATACGAAAATTGACCTGAGAGTTAGGAGCTGAATTTTGATCTAATTTGAAGCCTTAGATACTTGAGCATATATGAGTTTCCTTTGAGTCTTCTGTTAAATATGAGTAATGCTTGCTCTTGATATAATTCTGGGTTTGTTAGGGATAATGATAGAGACATGTGTCAGAAGTCTTTGTACATTGTTCTGCTTTGTACACTGTGGCTTAATAGTTTTGTCTGTCTTTGTTACTGGGAAAAATACTGAATCTCAATGACTGAGTCAGGTTTATAAGAGCATCCTTGTCAATTCGAAGGCATAAAAAGTAAAGTATGACTTTAAAAAAAGGTTCAAACATTAATTGGACACCTGGTTAGAACTATTACTTTCAGTGACTATCAGCGTATTTCTGATGACTATCAGTGTGTGTCTAATGAAATCCTTAAGGATGGAATCAGGCAGCTGGGCCTTAGGAATAGTTCAGATACTCTTACTGTTGTCTCTGTTGTCTGTATGTCTGCTTTATCTATCTCTCTCTGAAGACTTAATTCTTCATGTGACTGTTTTAAATGTAGCCATGATAATGCCAAACTTTAGATTTTACAATCTAGGTACCTAAAGAGGTCTTAGGAGAGGACTCTGGTCCATTTTAGGGTACTTGTCCTGAACACTAGCTAACTTGTGGCAGGTGTTGTGCATATGCAGGAGGCCATCAGGTATTACGTGGCAGCACGCATGGGAACCTGTGGGGATGCAGTGGGTAGAGAAATGAGTGAAACAGTACCGCTTCGTAGTAGCATGTCTCAGTTTGCAAAGTGCCATAGAGCTCTTCAGAGTTGTAATATGCAGAAATTTTGAACTTTAAGGAGATTTTGTAAAACTCGATTCAAGTTATCCTTATTTTTTTGTTTTTACATTAGCTACTAAGGGAAGTGTTAAAATCCACTGTGGATTTGTGTATTCAATTTTTTAATATTTTGAGGCTGTATATAAATTAAGTATGTAAATTCTTCAGAGAGAATTAAATGTTTTAGTACTATGAATGTACTCTTTTTATCTTTAGTAAATGCCTTTTAAAAAAAATAAAGACTTTTTTAGAGCAATGTTAGGTTCACAGCAAAATTGAGTTGAAGGTACAGACTTCTCATACATCCTCTGCCTCCACACATGCATAGCCTTCCCTGTTATCAACATCCTCCACAGTGGTGGTACATTTTGTTGGAATCAGTGAATCTATACTTTTTTTTTTTTTTTTGAGACAGGGTGTCACTCTGTTGCCCCAGCTAGAGTGCTGTGGCATCAGCACTCACAGCAACCTCAAACTCCTTGGCTGAAGTGATCCTTCTGCCTCAGCCTCCTGAGTAGCAGGAACTATAGGCATGCGCCACCATGCCCAGCTAATTTTTTCTATTTTTGGTAGAAACGGGGTCTCGCTTTTGCTCAGTCTGGTCTCCAACTCCTCCGCTCAAATGATCCACCCACCTGGGCCTCCCAAGAGTGCTAGGATTACAGGCAGGAGCCACCACGCCAGGCCTTCTTTTTCTTTTTCTTTTTCTTTTTCTTTTTCTTTTTCTTTTTCTTTTTCTTTTTCTTTTTCTTTTTCTTTAAGAGATGGGGGTCTAGCTCTGTAGCCAGGGTGGATTGGATGCCAAGGCTTCAGTGGCATGATTTTAGCTCACTGCAGCCTTAAACTATTGGCCTCAAGTGATCCTTCTCTCTTAGCCTCTCAAGTGGCTGGGATTATAGGCGTTTTGCTACCACCTGGTTTAGTCATTTTTTGTTCTTTGTTTACAATATTTCCGTTGCTTGTCATATCATTGAGCATATTTCACGATAATCGTTCACTTAAGGATTGACTAGCTAAACTGATTTCCTGAAAGAGATGTCAAAGGATCAGAATCTTCTCAATATCCTTCATAATCCTCCAGCCTTGGAATGTCATGGCTCTCTAATGTTTTCACTTCTTTAAAAACGGTAAATACGTAATTATTTTTCATTATTGTTCGGCCATATAGCATAGTAATAAAAAGCATGGGTTTTGGGTCAAACCTCTATTTGGGTGCCTGCCCTGTCACCTATTAGCTTTATGGCCTTAAGGTTATTTTAACTTACCGTGTACCATAGTTTTTTTGCAAGGTTATTTCCATTACCAATTCTATAAGGTTGGCATGAAAGTTAAATGAAAAGGCCCATTGCCTGGCACATGGTAAGCACAAAATAAACATGACACATTATCATTCTTATTTTACTATTAAATTTTCTCCCATTAAATATTTTCTAGTGTTATAAAAATATGACTTGAATACTATTTTTATGTGTTACACAGTATTCAGTCATCATGTTCAAATGATTTTGAGGCCCCCAAATTGAATTAAATGCCTGACAAAAGACCCTCACTTAACCCTTTTGCCTGCACTCAATGGCTTTTACTCAGAATTCTAATTTCTTTATGGAACTTTTCTGATTAACTCAGGGGGCAGGGGCAATACTCTGTTTTCCTTATCCAAACATGAATTAATAAATTACACTTTGCTAATGCAGCCATTTTGAGTTTGGCATACAGCTACTTCAGAGTTTGGCATTTGACTTGTGAGTATGCCATACAAAATTGCTGATGCTGTATTATCTTCTTCCTAAATTAAAGTGAAATAATACACTGTCTTCACAGTTTTGTAGAAACTTTTTGTTCAGTTCCTTTCTCATTCATGATGGTGGACCTGATGACTCCTCCACCCCCACCCACCCACCACCCCTTTTCTTTCAGATTCAGTCATTTATTTGTAGTTAATAGGCACTCGTTAAATGGCAGCTGTCATACTCAGGTAAGATTCTGAGAGCCTTTTATACATTGTTTGTAATACCCTAAAGTTAATAATATTAACTTTAATAATAAAATTAACCCTAAAGTTAATAATATTATCTTCAGTTTAGTGGAGAAAGAAACTTAAGATGAATGAAGGTACTTAACTGTTCTTACGGTTTGTGCCTAGGTGCCGGGGTATAGAGCAGTAAACTTTTTGTGTGCCAGGATTGTCTCAATTGCTATTGTTTCTCAGCACCTCTCAATTCCTTGTTTTAGAGGAAGCTTAAAGGGCATTCATTCCCATTTTAAAGATAGGCTTATTTGAATTCCTTGCCATTCTTAGATAAACAAGCATGGTTTCTATTATAAGCAAGGGTAATTTCTATTCCGTTTTCTTGTAGAGTTATTTATTATATATTGTCCCTGGTGTGTTTAATTTACCACACTTTCTCCTGGTGCCTAGTCATTTCCTTCTTGATCTGGTGTGTGTAGTTGTTCAGATCTGCAGCTCCAGATGTTTTTGTATTCTGCAGGCCCTGATGCTATAACTTGTTGCATTTAGGCCACTAATTTTTGTAACACTTCAGTTTATTTGTCAAGTAGAACTAAGGGGCAATTGTTTATATGGCTCACTGGCACATTTAAATTTTGCTGTTAAACAAGTAAAGTGCTGTGCAAATTGTGTGTTTATTACTGTTATTTAACTCCAAGTTCATAATCTGGAGCCTAACCAAGTCTCTTTGGAGACTACATATAAATGGGATGCATAAGAAGTTAGGGGAGTACATATTGGACAAATAAGATTCATTTTAAATGCCAATTCTAAAAGCTGAGAATTTTCTACAGACACTGCATGGGACATTATGTACTGTCACGCTATACTTAAAGACAAGAATATGTTCTGAGAAATGAGTCCTTCAGCAGTTTTGTTGTTGTGGGAACACCCTGGAGTATACTTAGACAAACCTAAATGGTATGGCCTACTACACATCTAGGCTGTATGGTAGAGCCTGTTGCTCCTGGACTACAAATCTGTACAGCGTGTTGCCTTACTGAATACCGTAGGCAGTTGTAACAGCACAGTGGTAATTATCTGTGTATCTAAACACATACAGACCTAGAAAAGGCACAGTAAAAATGTGATGTTATAATCTTATGGAACCACCATGCATGTGGTCTATTGTTAACCAAAGTATTGTTATGTGGTAAATGACTATTAACTATTAAATATTGTCTTTATTGTAAAAATAATGCAGATTTCCTTCAGTTTTTAGAATTGTCTGTCAAAACAGGTGATAGTGATTTACATGAGTAAACATATTGGTTGGCTTTGGGGCTGTTTATGACTCTGTTCTGGGTTACTAAATTGGAGATTTGTTCTCTATAAAATGTCATTTATATGATGGAAATTATTCTTAAATTCTAACTTTGTACTATCTATTTCCTTTCCATAGTTTTGGCCATTTGACTAGCAAGTACTACTGCATCCTGAAGTTGTGTTATTTATTTATTCTTTTTCTTTTTTTTTCGGCATATTATGGGGGTACAGATTTTAAGGTTTCAATAAATGCCCCCCCCCCCCCCCCCACAAGTCTGAGTTTCCAGCATGACCATCCCCCAGATGGTGCACATCTCACTCATTATGTATGTATATACCCGCCCCCCCTTCCCCTCTCCCCTGCCCAATACCTTATTACTATAGTACCTATGTGTCCACTTAGGTGCTGCTCAGTTAATACCAGTTTGCTGGTGAATATATGTGGTGCTTGTTTTTCCATTCTTTGGATACTTCACTTAGTAGTATGGGTTCCAGCTCTAACCAGGAAAATATAAGATGTGCTATATCACCGTTGTTTCTTAGAGCTGAATAGTACTCCATGGTATACATATACCACATTTTATTAATCCATTCTTGGATTGATGGGCACTTGGGCTGTTTCCACAGCCTGTTATTTATTTTTTAACAGACAGTGTCTTGCTATGTTTCCCAGGCTGGCCTTGAGCTCCTGGGC